>JAULJZ010000023.1:5495220-5528043 GCA_032270985.1 Heliamphora pulchella
CTTTAATATTCATAATTAAAAATATACATTAAGTTAATTTTTTGATACAATTCTTGAATAATGTAGTGTATATATACCATTAAATATACAATAAGGCAATGTTATACAAACAAAAATTCAAATTTGGGAGTCTAAACCCCACTTGAGTATGGAGCACTCAACCTCAATTTTTTATGGCCATGGTCGTACATGCATTGAGTTTTATTGGACATAACCTTTTTAGGGTCTTACACAAACATTATTAGCCTCCTTTACACACAAAATTTTGTATTAAAAAAACCACTTCCTCCCCTAACTTTCGTTCATAGCACTCTCTCTCCCAACTCTCTTTTATGTTTTGAAATATTCTAAGTGTTCTAGGGTGTGTTAGAGAGAGGAGGCAAAGAAGAGCTTGAGTTTTTTAAGGTTCAAGGTGTTCTTGGTAATCATCCTCAAAGTGCACCCACATTCATTATCCACGAAACTATATCAAGGTAGAAATAATATCTTTATACATTTATTTTTCATTTACAAGTCTTCTCTCATCTCCTAATCTCACCAAAACCTAAGATCCATGCTCAAACTCATGTTTTTTTCATGCTCAAATCTGTTCAGAATGAGTATTTGTCAAACATTCGATTTTTGCTATTTTTTTCGAGTGATCTAGACTCATCAAAAGTTTCTGAAATTTTGACTGTAGTTTCATGTATATATTATTTACGTGCACGAATTTTCTTGAGATCCAAATCTTTTCCCTTAGTTTTCTAAAAATAGAGAAGTAAATCTGGTTAAAATGGCTGTTTGGACAGATCACTTTGAGTCCACGCCATTTGCTGTAGAAGCAAGCTTTTGGAATGGTTTTTATATGGTTGGATAGATAAACGTCTTATCTTTCTAACCCCACTGAAATCAACCCATTTGCATATGTATAGAGAAAATATAAGCGATTCTCTCAAAGTATGTTGAATCTTGACACTATTTGGTAGAATATTCATAATAAATTCAAAAAATATCAAAAAAATACAAGGTCAAGTTCCAGAGCTTCTAAACTCATAGATCTACCACTGTAAAATTTTAAAAATGAATGTTTAAGTCTACGTCCTCATTCTTATTTTTGAAGCCACTGAGTTTTTACGCCACTGTTTTGAAAATTTTTCTTTATACTGTCACAAAAATTTGTCTTGTTAAAACCGAGGCCTTAGAGGAAAATTTTGAAAAATTGTAAAACATAAAAAGTGTTTAGAACATCCCAAATAGGGTTCCTGCCAAATCTCAGGTTTTATTTCTAAGTTTAAGTTTTTTAAAAATCCTAAAATCAGTAGCTAAAACCTGAAAATTCTGACTGTGATTAAATGTGATTTAGTATTAATGCAATTGTTTTGGATTTCTTATGTTGTGTTATGCATGATTAAATAATTAGAATGTGTGATATTGTCTTGATATATTTACATGATTTTAGTAGTTGAATTACTTACATGCAAATTTGGTTAAATTATTTATCTATGCACATTGTATTAGCCTAAATATTTTGAGGTGACTTTAAATTAATTTGTGCACTTTTGTCTTATATGCTAATTAATCATATCGATGAAATGAATTCTCATGTAAGTTAAAAATCGTAATTTTAGCATATAATATCATGCCACATCATCATTGGGTGGGTTTTATGGGGTTCACCGTTTTATTTTAAGAAAAGAATGAAAATTGAATATTAGGGTTGGTACTGTGATTGATGGAACTGGAATTCTTAAAAATTTGGATACTTAGAAATATTGTGATATTGGCTATATGCTTTGATTTGTTTTGGGAGATTTTTTTCCCAAGTGCTAAATGCACATTGTTGTGATCTTTGTATTTTGGTGAAGGCGGTTCGGGTGGCGTAATAATCGGAGTTAGATTTCGCGATCCCGCGCTGGACCTTGACCTGAGATCTGAGGGTCAGACCATTGCTGACACCTTGCCATCAGTGATGACCCGGCTGGACACTTAGTCCGCTACGTAATCATCCCACGGCTTAAGGAACGCTCTTTGTCGATCGGTAGACTTGGTCAGCGTAATTGGGATCATGGAGTTTTAGGATGGTTTCTCCAGGGCGAAAGAACCTAGAATAACTTAAGTTTTAAATTGGATTAGAAAATTAAATTGGTTGCATCATTTCTCATCATAATCACTGTCATGAATAACCTGCTATTTTACCTGTCATGTTTTGACCTGTTACATGAGAAATATTTGTATGTTAGTGTGAGTTTCTCTGGCATTCCATGTCAGGTTCCGAAGAGCTAGAAGAGCTTATTGACGAGTACGTTGATGCTGACATAGAGCCTTGATTAAAAGTTTCTGGCTTTCATCCCAGCCTTCCTCAGCCACGTAGTACCAGTTTTGTGGTTATCCACCTGTTTCTTGTATTGTTCGACGTATTCCAAAAAAATTTTAGTTGGATCTGTACTATATAACTCTATAATATCTGCTTTTTGGGCACGCATATATATTATCGTTATTTAATTTTTGCAACCCTATTAGTTAATTGTCACTCTAGATGCTCCCAAGATTCGAAGCGTCACAAACGCTGCTGTATTTAAACTTTTCTCGGGAAACTTATGACTAAAGCGAAGATGATGCAGAGTTTCAGTAAGGGGATTTCGAAAATTGATTCTGGAAATGGGTTTGGAACAACCGTTAAATAGACATTCCAGGTTACTGTTCCCATAAACCGAACAGGTACAGACACCGGTTCGGCCTGGCGGTTGGACCGCCCAATAGGCACGAACCGGTTCGGTATGGCTCCAACAAATTCGAACCCTCCAACGGTTCGAATTCGGTTTATAACGGTAACTTAATTCAAAATTTAAATAAATTAAATTTTAAATTTAAAAATTTAATTAAATAATTTTTCTGCAAAAAGATAAGGGTCGACCTGAACCCACAGCCCACGGACCTCAAACCCGGACCCGAGCCCAGCCCCGCACGACCGGTCGGGTGGGCTGGCGGCGGCGCACGCGTGTGGGCTTGTGGGGTTTGGGTCGAACCCACCGTTTGGTAGGTCCTCCCCCGTCCACAAACCTGGGTACCCCCAAGGAGCACACTTCTTAGGCTCAACTAGGTTTATATAAGTTACTCACCCATGTTTCTCCCAAACAATGTAGAATTAGAAACACATTTATACTCAATTGGACCCTCATCATTTTCTCTCCCAACCAATGTGGGATATGATTTTTGTTACCACCATTTTGCTAACTTTCACGGCATACTATTGGAGTCAATTTCTCATTCATCCATTAATGATTTTGAATGTAACAAAATTCATGATTACTCTACTCATAGAGATAAACAAATTAGAACTTGTAATTATCAAAAAAGATTAATCCAACACAAAGATAATTAGTTTCAAAGTTAACTAAAAATTATATTCTATTTTTATTCAAAACGTATTTTTCCAACAATCATCACCCGAAAGAAATAAATATATTTTAGATATTTTAATAGAAAATTACTTTAATTAATTTATTTTAAACAATTTAACTTTTCCTCTTTATTCAGTAGTTTTAGAATATTATTTAATAATTTTGTTTATGTGATATTTTTATTTAATAATATAGTAAAAATATTTTAATTAACACTATTAATCTATTTTTATTTAGTATAAACAAGAGATACACATAATATATATTAAGCTTCTTTATTTGCTAAAGTATCGTGTTTTTACATGTTAGTACACATTTGTGTGCATCCATCCGAAATTACCAATATAGACCTAACTTAAACTCTGTCCTTGGGCCGATTACATTATTTTTTTCTTTTGCCCGCTACAGCAGCTAGCATATCTTTTCTTCATCAGCATTCTCCATTGTGCAACTTACATTTGTTTTTTAAGCAGAAGGAAAAAAAATGCAACTTACATTTGTTTTGATTTGCATATTTGTAATTAGTTCGTTGCTCCTTAATTTTTAGTTCTTTAGTAATTGTACTATTATATTCGGTTGTTTGTTTATGCATAAAACTATGAATTTTAGAAAACCACTGTGGATTGTCCCTTTTTCTCACTATATTTCATTGTTGTATTAGCAAACTCACTGTGCATTACTCCTTTCTGAAAATTTTCTGCCCTATAGCATTCAGATACGTTGCTATCCTTCTTTCTGAAAGAAAAACAAGAATACATGCTATACCCATTAATTCATAACCTCAATCAGTTTTCATGCTTAATATGTAAATAAAAAATGAATTTCAGAAATAAACTCATTATTATATTTTTGTGTGTAATTCTTTTGTAACAAAAAAACCGTGTTATTATGTTTTAGAAGATAATATTTTTTTATATTTAAATAACTCGAGTTGAATGTTCACACCTTTAGTCTTTATTAAGTAATTAAAAAATAAAAAATAATTCATATTTGTCAAAAATTTTGCATGATATGGCTTTAGATAATATCTAATAATTTGCCCAGACACAGACACCACACCAGAACCACTAGAGGCACGACAGCTTATCCTAACTCCTATGCTAATTCTCTCTCTCTCTCTCTCTCTCTCTCACACACACACGGGCAGAGATGGCTGCAAATAACACATCATTTAAGGTTTGCTCCAGTTATCCGAAGTCGAAATCATCTTTGCTCTTTACTCCTGTATTCATTTGACCGATACTCTCTATTTACGCCTTGATATTATTACGTATACAATGTGTCGTTGATTAAAGTTCTTGGTAACCTAACAATGTAAAATGCTTGATGAAAGCTAATCTTGGGTTCATCTTCAATGGCTCGTCGACAAATTCTAGCCGAGATGGGATACGATTTTGCAACCGCGGTATATACATTCTCAACCATCGATTGTTGCTATATTTATTGTGATTATATGTGTATCATTATCGGCAACTTTTTGAATGCAAAAATTAGATTTTTTTTCCATATTCCACCTTGCAGATTCAAATTATCATTTTTCTCGTTTAGGCTGCAGACATAGATGAGAAAAGTATTAGGAGGGGAAAGCCACAGGATTTGGTAATGGCCCTGGCTGAGGCAAAGGTATGATAATTGTTACTGTGGCTTCTTTGATATTCGTGTTATTTTAGGTTATGTATTCTTGGATCTCTTTACTTTCAGTTTCTATTGCCTTTTGTCTTTGGTGGGGTTCATATGAAATTCTTGTTTGTCTGAGGACTAGTATACCTTGTGAATAGGAGCAACTTTTAAATGCAAATAGGGTTGATGGTGTTCTTTCCTGGGATGAGTCCTCTGAGATCCAATTTAAGCCTGAGAAACCAAAGCAAACGTTAGAGAGGGCGCCGGAATGTCTCCGGCGAGATCCCCTCCGACGGTCAAGTCAGTAATCTGGTGGAGTAGGGAGCAAGAAAGGGAAAAGTTAGAGAGAGAAAGAGAGAAAGGACAATCTGTTAGAATATACCTGAACCCCACGGTGTTGGCCCTTTATGCAGTACTTTTTGGACACTTGGCATGGTTTCCCGTACTAAAACGGTTAGGATAGTACAATAAGGATAAATATCCTACCCCCTGACCACCGCGTGTATTGGGCACGGGCTGGACTGATCTAGAATTTGAATCTGATCTACGTTGTGGATGATCAGACAGGCGTCTTGGCTGAGCAGGTTGTGCTCACCAACCGTCGATGTCCTGCTGGCGTTTCTAGGGTTGGTCATCCATGGCCTCACATCTTAGATGCTGACTAGTTTGGGGCTACTATCCAGGTGATCAGCGAGCTTCGTCACCTCCGATCATCCCGGACTAGGTGAAATTACCAAGAATCCCCTTTCTACTTATGAATAGTTCCCTATTCTTGATCAACAATTAATAAGATGTTTGGTGGTCAAGAATACTTGTCCTGAGTCATGTCCACAGTGTTGCTTTCCTTGGAGGGCTAGTAAGTTATTGTCGCCTGATCAACAGATGCATTCCAGCCGTCATAAGGGCGATGCCTTTAAGTATGATAGCTGTTTGTTGCGTCTCTTCGGTTATCCCCATAACAAACAACGGCGTGGTAATCATTTCCGATGTGACATTATAACTGCGCACTCCTACACGTGGCAAGCATTGCTTGGGCCCATACCTCCAGCCCACACACCTCTTTTCAGCCGTTGATCCTGTTAACCTTATCAAATCTCAACCTCCCAAAATTAAAAGGCGGTTATATGGGTTGTCAAACTTGGCTTCACGTCTTTTCATCAATCATTTTGATAATCGAGGAACTTCGGTGACAACTTGAGCAATCTTTGAAGCGTTTGTATCGGTGGGAGGGACACTCTTCTTCTTAATCCGGGTACACTTCCTCTCTCCTCGTTTATTTTCAGTAACTTTTCCTTCGCGATAGTTGATTTAGGGAATTTGGGGGGAATTCCGTTGTTTCGATTGCTGGTTATTGGGTTAACTAGGGCCTCAATCTTCTTGTCCTATTCGCCCTTTGATTCCTCCTTCTTTAGCATCTGGATTTGTCCAATCGCCGTGGGTTTTCTATGTCCGATAAGAGGGAGAATATCGTGGTATCCAGTGATTCAAGTGAGGAGGTTACATCTTCTTTTTTAGAAGTATCTTGGGAAATCACTCCTTGCTAACCCTGCATCTTCGTCTTCCACCTCGACTCCCATTTTTAGGACTCTACACTGCTCGGAGTCTTCGATTATAAAATCCTCCAGGTCTTCAGCCGGTTCACCCCTTCTGAGCTCCTCTTCTTTTCTCACTTCCATTTCCTCAATGTGTAGAGCCTCTTTCTGCTTCGGCTCCTTAAGGGATCTTATATAGCATTCCCTCGCTGATGTCTGATTACCTCTTGCGTGACCTATTCCCTGACCTGCAGGGAACTTCACTAGTAAATGGTGTGTTGAGGTTACAACCTTGAAATGGTTGAGAGCGGTTCTTTCTAGGATGACGTTGTACGCCGATGGGCTGTCCACTACGAAGAAGGTAAGCATCTTTGATATCTTCGCAGCACAATCTCTTATCGTGACTGGCAATTGTATAGATCCCAGGGGTAAACTCTGTCCCCAACGAAACCAACTAGTGGGCACAACATGGGGGTGAGTTTATTTCTATTAATGCTCATCTGATCAAACGTGTTCGTGAATAGAATATCAGCTGACCTCCCATTATCAACTAATACCCTTTGTACCCGGTGGTTGCCGATCAACAGACTGATCACGATGGGATCATCGTTGGGATACTGGACTCCACGGCAATCTTCCTCTGAAAAAGAAATCTTGAATTTCTCTTTTGGGCGTGACTTCTGCCAATGGTTCTGCTCTATGCTGCACTCCCACTCCTCTGTTCGCAAGCGCTTTACATGTGCCTTTCTTGCTGATCGGGATTCCTCTCCTCCTGCAAAACCTCCTGATATTGTTCTGATCTCCAGTTGGGGTTAGTCTCGCTGATCAGCTTCAATCTCTTCCCGACGCTGATCTCTCCTTGGTTGATCTCGTCTTTATTTCTGATCTGGTTTCCTCTGACCTTGTTGTGGTTGCCCTACTACGAAACGGTCTAAATGCCTCTTCCTGATCAGACGTTTTATCTGATCTTTCAAGTCGTAACACTCCTCCGTATCGTGACTATGGTCTTTATGGAAATGGCAATATTTGTTTTTGGAACACTTTGAGGGGTGACCCTTTATTTTTTCCAGCCACTTCAACTTCGGGTCTCTCGTGTTGTACATCAAAACCTACTTAAGAGGAGCATTGAGGGCAGTGTATCGACAATTTTGATCTTCGCGTGGTCGGTTAAATGTCTGGTCTATAAGCCTGGACTTGGGATGGTCCGACGATTTTTCGGTTTGCCTCTGATCATCTTCTCTGGGCCTCTTCCCCACTCTTGTTTTTACTGGTGGTTCGTCGGACTTGACCTTGTGTGCATCTATAGCATCCTCGGCGTTTATATGCTTATGGACTTTCAACATCAGCTCTGCCATGTCTGTTGGGGGCGCTTTTGATATCAAAAATTGGATACGAAAAGGCAATAATCCCCCCATAAACGCCATCAGAGCTACATTGTCATCAACTTCATCTACTTAGAGCGCCTTTTGGTTGAAATGCGCCACATACTCTCTTAAAGTTTCTCCCTTAGATTGTTTGATATTAAGCAGATATGTGACTGGTTTTCGATGCCGCTTGCTCCCTATGAAGTGGCTAACAAAGAGACGGCTTAATTGGGCGAAGGATTCGATAGAGTTCGGCTTAAGCTTCAAAAACCAAACCCTAACGGGATCTTTTAGGGTAGTAGGGAAGGCTTTGCACATTATCTCATCTGGGACAGAGTAAAGATACATCATAGACTTATAGGTATCTAGATAATCCATAGGGTCAGAGCTACCTTATACATATCTAGCTGTGGCATTCTGAATTTTGGGGGTAACTGGGCTTCCATTATGCTCGGTTTAAAGGAGGATTTGGTTTTTAGAACTAAGTCATCCAGGGTTGAGGGAGTTTTACCTTTTATGGTCTCCATTATTGCGTCGAACTGTGCTTTCATGTCCCTCAGTTGTTCATTTTATCCGGCGGACGTTGCGGTTGTTTTCGTCCTATCTCTAGGTGCGTTGCGCTGCATCTCTCCAGGTGGCGGTGGGGGTAGGCGAATGCCGCTGCCCACTTCCTTCACTTCTTCCTCCCCTAGGGGGTCGATCTTGAGGTTCCCACCAACTCCTTGGTTGAGTTGAGGGTTGATTTCTGCTGGCAATGGATGTCCATTTCCTCCCTCTCGGATTTGTTGTAGCAACTCTTCGTTTTGTTGTACTAGCTGGAATATCCCCTTAGTTAGGTGATGGAGCTGCTATTGGACTTAGCCTTGGCGGTTTGCCTTTGGTTGCGGTATTGGGGGCGGAGGCACTCCCTGGCGATTAGGTTCCTCCGCCATGGATCTCGTCTAAACCATCCAGTAAAGAGATCACCAGCGAAAGTAAAATAGTTCCCACAGACGGCGCCAAAATGATGGTGTTCTTTCCTGGGCGAGTCCTCCAAGATCCAATTCAAGCCTGAGAAACCAAAGCAAACATTAAAGAGGGCGCTGGAATGTCTCCGGCGAGATCCCCTCCGACGGTCAAGTCAATAATCCGGTGGAGTAGGGAGCAAGAAAGGAAAAAGTTAGAGAGAGAAAGAGAGAAAGGACAATCTGTTTGAATATACCTAAACCCCACGTTGTTGACTCTTTATGCAGTACTTTTTGGACACATGGCGTGGTCCCCCGTACTAAAACGGTTAGGATAGTACAATGAGGATAAATATCCTACCCCCCGACCACCGCCTGTATTGGGCATGCGCTGGACTGATCTGGAATTTGATTCTGATCTACGTTGTAGATGATTAGACAGGCATCTTAGCTAAGCAGGTTGTACTCACTATGTTGGTCAGGGTTTGGGCCATCATCCTGCAGTGGCGGAGGCCCCAGGTAAAGGCCGAATCACAGTTGACTTGTTGCACTCGGCGTTGCACCCTTTAAGAAAATAAAGTTGCGCTTTCACTACTACTTGTGGGTTTTGGTGAGATGGTAAGCGCTTGATCCAACAATTGGTATCAAAGCGAGATCTCAGGTTCGATTCCTCAGAGTAAGGCATGCTCCTTGCAGGTTTTGCGAGCAGGTGCTAGGAGGGATTGTTGGCCAGGGTTTGGGCCAGCATCCTGCCATGGCGGAGGTCCCGGGTAAAGGTCAAGTTACAGTCGACTTGTGGCGCTTGGTGTTGTACCCTTTAAGGAAATAAAGTTACACTTTCACTACTACCTGCGGGTTTTGGTGAGATGGTAAGCACTTGATCTAACACACCAACCGTCGATGTCCTACTGGCATTCCCAGGGTTGGTCATCCATGGCCTCACATCTTAGAGGCTAACCAGTTTGGGCCTACTACCCAGGTGATTAGCGAGCTTCATCACCTCCGATCATCCCAGACTTGGTGAAATTACCAGGAAACCCTTTCCTACTTATCAAGGGTATTTGTGTACCCATCTTGAATATAATTAGTTCATGAAAGGAGGTCAACCACTTTTATATTGGTATTTCTTTTAATAAAAACGGGATATGGAAAAATTGGTGTAGGGTGCCATGTGGCATGTCAAATGGTACATTATTTGCACCTATTCCCCCCACCCCCCAAAGAAAAGGCAAATTGACGTGAATTGCCACATGTCGATGTGAGAACAGGTCACGAATCGTGCACATGATAATTTTTCAGTCAATTTTCATAACGGGTTTGGATCAAGTGTTGAGACTTGCCAAAAATGTAAGGGTTTCATTGTCACAATCGAAAGGTGGGGGAGAAGTAGAATTGGGTGTAAAGCGTTAAGGGTGGTAGTGTAACTTGCCCTCTTTTATTTGTGTGAATATTGGATTGCCTGCTAATAGAAGTTACTAGGAGAGATAGAAGACGGATTTTCTTTAGATAGATCTCTAGAAAACAGAAGAAATGTAATCAAACTAATTTAAATGAGTTGTAGAGGAAAAGGGATCAGAACGGGAAAAAAAAAATCCTCTCTCTCACAAAGAAGAACAGTTAGCATTTGTCTATATATTTTTGGTGTGCGTTTGTACCGGAGCTTTAGCAGTGCAAGGGGTTAGGGGCTAGGGGCTAGGGGCTAGGGAGTCCTTCAAAAGATGTCCTTCCTTATTGCTCCTAACTTCGCCTGTTTTGATTGTTTCAAGGTGAAGATTTTTGTTTTGAGAAAATATTAGTTTTAGTTTTTGTGAGGAAAAGTCACTTTGGGTTCATTTTCTATTCGTCTAGGTAGAGAACTGTCGAAAACTAGAAAAACTATTAAAGATCAGGGGGTTACTTGCATCTAGGGGTGGGCATCGTGTCGTACTGTGTTTGTGTCGTGTCATATCGGATTCGTGTCAGAAATCTCTCAACACTAATCCTACCCATTTAGCTAAACGTGTCCCTTATCCTAATACTAACATTACCTGCTTATAAACGTGTTAACTTGCTTACAACCTGTTTAATAACAAATTTACATTTTTAATTCCATACCTATTTTAACATAAATTATAATAAATAAAGAGCTTCAACAATCTACAAAAAGTATTTAAATAATTCGATAGAAAAACAACACCAATCCATGCATAAAAAACTTTATAGTTCAAACAATTGATGGAAAAAAAAGTTTACAAAAAATCAACTACAAAAATACCGGCATAACAGTAACAAGTTTGCCAAGAGATATTGGTTAAACATTCTATTGATTTGGATTCACTCAGACATTAACAATATTGGTTGAACATCTTATTAATTCGGATTCAGTCTCATCTTCATTTATAGTCATTTTTCATAATATCTTCTACGAGTTCTTTTAATTTCATTTTTTCAAGTGCTACATAACAATAAAACTATATACATAAGAATTTACTTATTTTTATTTAAGGAATCACATATAACTGAAGGGACCAGAATTCCAAGATACAATGATAGTACATACGAATCGAATCAAACACTGCGCAGGACAAATCTACATCTTTTAAAAAAATTGTACTGTGCCGAATCATCCGGATGGACGGGAAACCATTCGGATGGAAAACTGTACAAAAAAATAGTATCTTTTTCTGAACCCCGGTACATCCACAAGGCGGAATAGGGATTATACCTGCGTGATCCCTCTAGTTTGATCACATTTCAGCTCTTGAAAGATTGAATTTTCAAGATCAACGTGGCGAACCAACAATCTTGTCTATGCGTAGATTTTCTGCTATATTTCTGGATGCTGAAATAAGAATAGAGTGTGGGCTATGATCCTTCTTGTTCCAAACCCTGTCTAGCTGCCTTTCCATTTTTTTGGTTATCATAAATATGTGAAAATCCTAGGAGACTGAATGTTGTGTATCACATGTGTTATGACGGCCAGAGTTATAATGGCAAACAAATAGGTTACAACAGGGACCTAAGAAGTAAATAAGACATAAGTTTCTAGTGTAATTAGGAAAGCCTACTTCAACCCTGAAGTAATTTTTTAAAAACATAAATTACAATTCATATCACTAAAAAATCATAATTGCACACCTGGCCTTATTCTCAAAATCGAATGTTCTAGCTCCTATTATTAAATGCTTATTTATTCTCTTCTACATTAAGATTATAGATACTTATTGATTAAATTAAATTACTGACAATTATATTTAATCAACCTCTTCCATAATTCCTTAAGACTTTTCGCTTAACTTATTTGATATGCCGGATTATAAAATCTACCTGCAGGGTTTCGCACGATCAAAACTTATAAGATTCCTTAAAAAGATATCATCAATTCCTATGTTGGGACGTGAATTCCGTTAATAATTAATATTCACCATATAAGTAATGCTGTTATCCAAGTTACCGAAATTATAGATCCGTAAAAAATCGTACCATTTAATGAATCAAAATAACGAACACTAAATATGCGTGCTAATAATTATTTCAGGATTAAGAGTATAACCACTCATAATAATCATGGGGTGTAAATTAATTTATATAGTCAGTATAAAATTAATTTTCTCAACCTAGTCCGGTTCAATACACACAAAGTGTACTAACGCAATGAGTCGGAATAATAGTCAAGACTATTAACGTTCCCCGTAATCAAGGTAAATCTACTAAAATACTGTGTTACAGTCATACCGATGGTGTTTCCGATTCCATTTAAAACTGTGAACCAAAAATTTATATTCTACAAGAACAAATAGTCTGGTCTTCTGTGTGTAAGCCGAGTTATACACACCAGATTAACTATTATATAGAATAAAAGATACTTATCCACAATATTAAATAAATAATGAAATGCATGCATTATTTATACAGATTCTCATTAAAAAGAAAAAAGAGATTTTATTAAAAAAAAATCAAATATCAAAATCTAATACATGATTTTTAGTATACAACCTTAATAATAATCCTATATATAAGTAAAGAGTGTACATATAACCGGGTTATATATTTGTTTTTAACTAGTTTCGGGTTCGTGCCGTACTTTGGGTTGACACGGAAATTAAACGTGTTAGATGGGTTATTTTCGGGTTACACGGGTTTAACACTAATCCAACCTATTTATTAAGCGTGTTATCGGGTCTTGTCATTTTTTTATTTCGTATCGAAATTGTTGACCCTAACCCTCTAACTTCCTGTAGGGTTCGAGTCGTGTTAATGTGTCGTGTCAGAAATTTCCACCCCTATCTGCATCAGTGGATGCTCGTGTATATCTTGCTTCATTCTTGTTCCTAACTTTGCATTCATTAGATGGTTCAAATGTGAAGAAGATTCTAAATTTTTTAGCTCTAGTTGTTACAAGATAATGTTTTCTTCAATTCATTTACGACTCATCTAAGTTGAAAAGGTGGGTACTTTAAGAAGACTTAAGCCCTTGTTTGATAGGGAGACTAAAGAGGTTGGTTTAATAGGGATATAATATTTTACACTATTTTACTCTTTATCTCTCCCGATACTTCGCCCAATAAAACACAGTTAGTACAAAATAAATTACACTATTAATCCCTTTCATAATAGTCTAGGTATTAATAATTTGGATACGCTATTAATCCCATAAATTTTGTACTTCAACCAAACATGGCAAAAGATCTCATGTTACATGTTTGGTTCCAAAACTTTTGAAGCCATGCTTCTGTTTCTCATTCTTTGTTTTGAGAATGAGGATCTTATTCTTCTGCTTAAACAAGGTGAATAGCTGTATTTTTTCTAATATTTCTTTTTGTGAGTGGTCCATATTTATTTGTGTTAGCTCCCTAAAGAATAACGGGTAGCATATGATGAATGGCTAGCCCGGTTCATTTGGCTTTGGGATTCCTAGAAAGTTGTCAGTAGAGTATTGATGATTGTGGCTGAATTTGCTGATGTTGCAGTATTTCTCGACTGAGGTATTTCCGCAGGTGATGGCGATGGTGGTGTATTCTCTCGGGAACATATAAATGTTGTGACTGAGCATTCTTCTTAGTTGGCGCCACAACTGTATGACTACTGACCGATGGAGTTGCCAAATATGTGAGTGAGGCTGAAAGCCACTTAGATATGGAAGGTTGTGGAGTGTAATTCAACATCTGCCACTGAGCAAAGAGCAGAGATGGCGAGAGAAGAAGTATAAGCAGGTCAACTAAGAGAGAGAGGCAATGGATTTTTTCAAAGCTCAAGCATTGTGGGTCTAAGATGGAGAACACAAAGGGAGTTGCTTCTTTTGTCTCTTTAGCTTCATGAAATGGGTGTATCTTGCCCTCTTTATAGGGGCAGGAGTCACACTCACAATTCACTCTGGCCCTGTTGATGAGAGTTTTGAATGGTTGGATTACACTAACAATCCGGTGGACTCTTGAACTTCATGCTTGATTTTCAAATTACAAAGAAGACTATTACTCCATTGGGATTATGAAACCCACACTTGGTGGGATTAGCCAACCTGTGAGAAACCTGTTATTAGGAATCCATGGGGTCTGGATTGATTCCCTTTGACAATATTACCCTCGTATTCATCGTTGCTCGTCCTTTTCATGAATCTGCATATTACTGTGAGTTATTCTTCAATGTTCTGGATGGTCAATTTGCCTAGAAAGAAGACCTATAGAAAGGGGAAAAATAGAAAAATAAAGGAAAAACAGAGAAAGAAAGATATAGTTTGAATTGAGCGAGTGCTGATAGACAAAAAAAAAGGTAACTAAAATTATTTATTTAATATAGGGGTATAATTGGAAATCAATAAATTTAATCCAATCTGACATATACTAATGAAACAACTCATGGTTTAGTCCATTACCTAATCCAGTACAAATCAAACATGTAAAAAGCTAATCCAATCTTGTTACTAATCCCACCTCGTTGTTAATCCCACCTCATTATTAATCCCACTCAACTTATATTTATTATCAAACAAGGCCTCAATATCTCATCATCAATAGAAAGCTCAGCTTTCCAAACGTGGGAGTGGGACTTATTTTATTTTGAGGGGCTTATTTTATTCCGATCTCTAGAAGTTTATTACGCTTAGACTATATATTATTGCCATTCTTGTCTCATATATGATATAGTTATGAATTCACATGACTGTCCTCATAACTAAATAAATAAAGAGTGAACAGCACGACAGTAAGAACCTAGGCAGTTGAATTGAGCTTTCCTGCTTTGCGGTTTTTTCTGCTTCATGACCTATTTTTTCTGTTTCTTTGTCTCTTATTCTGGTTATGACTACTAAAGCTTTCAGTTATTCAATATCACTGAATACTTGCCTGCTTGCTCTTCTACATCTCCCAAACCTCGTCATGCACCCATAATTGCACCCGTATTCAGTGCATAAGCTCATGTTGGTACTGTGGGCCCTCTATGACTATGAACAGTGGGATTTGTTCTAATCCCTTTCCTTGATTTAATGGGAATTTCTTCTTAGGCAGATGCCATCATATCAACTCTCAGAATTACAAGTCATTTGGAGGATGATGCTCATTCTACTCTGCTAATTACTGCAGACACAGTATGTTTTTATCAATTCCTTAGCATTTATCCACCCAATAGTTTTGGCCATCTGTGCACTGTGCAGCAAGAACATCTACCATGTAGTTAGACTTCAAGGGCATATTGAAAGTTGGTCTCAAGAACATGGTTAATTTATGTAACATTATGCTATGAAACAGTAGTTACTTGGAATTATTAGAAAGATATATTACAAATCCACTTTGGATTTGAACGATAGTAGATTTATCTTAAACATGGAAGGAAAACCAATTGAGGCGTGCAAATCACATAACCAATGTATAAGTTGATGGTGGAAAGATTCAAGGAGCTTCATCCTTCCATAAAGGAATTTTTTTAATACCAACATACATAATCATTACCACCGAGTTAAAACTTCTCATTTCAAAAAAACTATAGCATCAAATTTACTGATTCATCTTCCATAAAATATCTTTTGAGGTAGGTTTATGGCACTCCATTTTTTACTTTTTCCACTCCATTTCTTGCTTTCCATGCGCTATGGAGCAGATGCCAACAAGCTGAAATGGGTGCTAGAAGCTGGAAATAGTGAGAGCATCAGATCCCAAGGCCTTGACCAATGGAAATAGAACTGAAAATTTGATTCAGCTGAAAGAAAATTATTGGATAATTACTAGATGACTAATTTCACTACCTTGCTCCTTAAAGTAAATATTTACTTTTGAGTTGTTTAATAGGATCTACACTTTGTCAAAATTTAATTCATCTTGAGATAACAAATATATTTCTTGTTTTGCATACTCTTCCTCCATCCTTTCTCCTTTGGTTTCCCAGTTCAAGTGGCCAGGTATCTTGGTCTGCCATTCCAGCAGAACAGGATTCCTTATATATATATATATATATATATTTCGTTATCTAAGTTCTAACTATCCCTCTCCATGTATAAATTCTGATATGGTATTTGTAAATTTTGAATGTATTTGCATAAATGAGATGTTTCCATTGGTGGGAGAATGTATCATATGGTGAAAGACAAAATTCCTGCCTGTTCTCCACATGGAAATCTGCTTTTCTTCTCATTAGGGGTCCATAGGTAACGTACAGGTGACGTCCTTGGTCATAAATTTGACCTAATCATCCAATCAGGTGATCCTAAAGTAGAAAACTTAATCTTATAGTAAAGAATAAGGAAACCTTTCCAAGAAAATGGAGAAAGAAAAGAAAAACAGCACTTTAATAGTCTTCTCACATTGTAAACTATTTTCTCCTCCATGTGAGTATGAAAAAGTCAATGTGAAGGTTTTCATGGATTTTGGGTTGAGTGCTCCTCTTACATTATGAATTTGTTGATGTCTCAATGAAGTGCTATATGTTTGGTTGGCATGTCTATCACGGGGCTCATGTGTCACTTACCTTTATCTCCTCGATTAATCCCTAAATAACTGGACATAAAAAAGGCTGTATCCAATGCATGAGGCTCATTCTGCATGTAAATAACAAAAAGGCACCTCTCTTTGATTATTATCTCTTGGTTGTAAAAAAAAGAGCTTATTTGAGGTTACATCTTACTTTTACATCTAATTGATATTGACGTGGTGGTATATGAAGGGATGATCAGAGAAAAACCGTCCAGCAAGGAAGAGGCACGTCAGTTTATAAAAGGTATGCTTACTGAACTTTGCTATCGCCTCTTTCTATCACTTGAATTAGCTAGACGTGGTAATGTTCACATAATTTGCAGACTATTCTGGTGGTCATGCTTCAGTGGTGGGATCTGTACTAGTAACTAACCTTCGGACAGGTTCCAGAAAGGGAGGATGGGACAGGGCCGAGGTATTGCTTCTCTTCTATATAATCTATGTTCTTGGCAAAGCGTGGCAATTGATCAGGCTGGACAAATGAGCTTCTGCACATGTCAAACTGCATTGGTGTGAAATCAAAAAGTCGGAGACCAGTTATTACCTCTTGTATTCTTACTGTTCAGCTGCTTTCTGGTTTTGATTCATTCCAATTATCTGGGTTTGGGCCACCGAACCACACTCCTCCCAATTTATGTTCATTCATGTAGTGTTAACAGCTGAAACTCATCCATTTTATTTTGTCTACCCTTGGTATCTTCTTAATCTGTCGGAACTCCATTTACCAAATTTACGGAATCAATAAACCTAGTAATTATAGTCTTCAGTTTCGTCTGTTGCACGAACGTGATGGAACAACTCATCATTTCAAGACAAAATCAAGTTGTTGCTATTCACATGAATTGCTTTTTGGAAAAATGTTGTCCACGCCCTTTCATTGGAGAAAGGGATGCCAGAAGCTATGGTATCGTGCACCAGTTTCCTCTTGTTAAAAAGGTGCCCCATTGTAGGCACAGAATTCAAAGTACCTTGAGTTTCGATTCTGCAGGAAGCACGAGGACGGTTGCTGGTATGAATCAATTGGTATCAACGGTTTATACTCCATAGGGGATTTGGCATAATACTCAAGAGGCAGGAGCCAAACCCTAACTTTCAACCACCACAAGAGTCAGAGTCTTGGGCCCTGGGGACTAAAGATCCAAGGTGTTGCCAAGTACCATACCATGTAATGGTATGGTAAGCCAAGTTAGTCAGAAAGGGAGGATCACGTTGATGAGCTCTTGTCTTGTGTGTATAACCGTGTAACCCTCCTAACAAACTTATTCTCTGATGATGTGATAAGGAGATGTGGGTCATCATTAGTGAGGTGCTTATCTCGTGACTTCCTTCCCTATAATAGGACAAGGTGCACCCATCTTATCTCGGGACTTCCTTCCCTATAATAGGACAAGGTGCACCCATCTTATCAGGTTAGAGAGAGGAGAAAGAGAAAACTTCGTCGTCTCCTGAACACTTGAGCTCTGAGAAAAACTCCTGCCTCTCCCTTCTTAGTTGAACTTACTTGGATCTCTTATCTGATCAATTCTACTCCTGGGTTGGTTTCATATGTGTGCACTACTACTTCATCACAATCCTAACCCTCAGATCGGTAACACAAACACCTGTTCTAAATGAACAGCACATCACCCCATAGTATATGGTGCTGAAAAGGACGGCTACTTTTTTCGTTGGTTGTGCATTAAAAAGTTAGCTTGATTTGCTGTGTAAGAGATGTGCCTTGAGAAATTTTACTATTGGAACATGTGCTATTTAACTTGAACCATAGAGCTGTTTTTTATGTTATTTCGATCGATCACTTTGTTTGGAGATCCATGCTAACTTGACAAGATGTCGACATGGGTAATGCATGATTGTCACTTGAAATAATGGAAAATCTTCAGAAAGTATCTCACACTGGCAGAGTTCAACCCTCCATACCTGTAGTACCTAGTCAATGTCACAATGTAATTACTTGTTATGCCACACAGAAACATAGTAATTCAACTTTTTGTGCTACCTTTCCCATAATTACCGGGTCAGTATGTTTCAAGAACTTGGGAATTTCATTCCTGTTAGATGATGTAGTTTTTATGATTGACTGTGGAAAATATTTGTTATTGGTGTTTGGTGCAGATTTATTTCCACGACATACCAGACGAAGTCATCGATAGCTTGGTAAAACTAGACAGAAAAATAAACTTTATTTAGTATTCTTCATGTACCTGTTTTAAATGGAAAGATATCCTCAGGTTGAGGAAGAAATTATGCTCAATGTCGCTGGAGGTTTGATGCTTGAACATCCACTGGCCTTGCCCTTCGTTGACATGGTGGTAAGCTCTCTCTCTGAAACAACTCCCCCATCTAAATACTCTGTTCTGTAGGATCCACTGGTTATTCTTCTGCTTTGTAAGCACCTAACCTACTTGGCCGAAAAGTGGAAATGCCATAACGCGCCAACCAAGATCGGTTATTCTTCAGCTTTATTGGCACCTAATCTACTTGGCCGAATAGTGGAAATGCCATAAAGCGCGAACCAAGATCAGTTATTCTTCAGCTTTGTTGGCACCTAAGCTACTTGGCCGACGGCACACTCTGACACTCCTTCCATCCATGTAGCTTCTTTGAAATGTCCCCACAACAACTTACCAGATTATTTTCGAGTCCACCAACCAATTCAGCACAATTGTCTTCCCTTCCGTCCCCTCCCCCCCCCCCCCCAGAAAGTAAATTATTCTCATCCTATTTGTTTCTGCGCCATTTTGTGGATGATCGAAAACATCTCACTAAAGGGAAAACTTTGTCTGAGAAAGATTTAACTAATTGAGTTGGTTACTTGCATAAACGTCTGTTAGAGATTATTTTATAGTTTTTTAACTTATAGTTCAATAAAAAGTTAAAATAATCGAAAAGAGTAAATGTGTATATATTTGTTTTTTTCCTTGTAGTTTCTAATTTTAAATCAACAAATTTAAATTATACCGCTTGAAATTATAAGTTTATAGCTATAGCAGACATGTATAATTTCTGCGGTAAGTTATAATCATATTTTTTGCACTTTAATCCTGTGAGTTGATATACGCCATTAGTATTAGTATCTATTGCTTTCCTCCTGTAGGTAGGGACAGCCGATTGCGTTATGGGACTTCCGAAAACTCTGACAGAGAAACTCATTCAAGAAGCCCTTTAGCTACTGGTGATCTGATCTTGGTTCAGTATATATCTTCAATGTATGTATTTTATGGGAGCAATTGCTTCATTTGCTTGGTTTTTAATCAAACATTCTTTGTTCTAATGTCATGTTGAACGTGCAATAATGTTATGGTCTTGATGCTTTTGTACATCAAATTGTTAAACTGTGGCCTGATTGGCAACATTAGCTTTTTGGTTAAAACGCCAAAAAAATGCTAAAAAATCAAGATTGTCCGTTTGACAAAAAAAATTAAAAAAAATTTAAAACCCAAAAAGTCGAATAAAAATACCAACTCTCAAAATATTCTATTCAAATTCTCATCACTTTTAAAATACAATAATATTTTATATTCATAAGTTATTTACTACTACTATTACTAATTATATATAATTGTTAATATTAAATATATAGAAGGGTAAAATTGTTTACTTTAAATAAAAGCACAAAAGCTAGCTATTTACTCAAATAATTTAAACAAAAAGCACAAAAGTTAGTTTTTTACTTAAATAACTAATTTTATATAGTTTAGCTTAAAAATAAAGTTACTAAATAATTTATTTGAAATCTTATTTAGTTTTTTTTAGCTAAAAATACCAAAAAAAACAAAAAAAAAACAAAAAAAAAATTTTAAACTAGTTGCTAATTGGACCTGCATCAACTGAATTTGTACTGTGAGATTCAATCGCGACTTGATGGGCTCTGTAGAGCAGTTTAGGTATATAAGATAAAATCTTATTACTATCTACATTACATTTCACAATATTTTTTACGTGACATTTCTCATATATTTAAAAATTTACGTTTTTTTTTATTCAATGGCCAAAATTATATTTACATTTTTAATATAATGTATACATAAATAATCAAAAAATATAATTATTTTTATGCAAATTTTCGATAATTGAACAATTCATGAAATAAAGTAATGTTCAATGTGAGTTTAAGCAAGATTAATTGCTAGTATTTATGTATTACTGTGAATTAATCCTTTGGGTGTAGACGGAAAATGATATTTTTAGTCTGGAGGCATTTAATTTCTGCCCATCCTTTTATTCAAGCAAACCAAAAAAAAGATTGACACATTCTCCTAATTTAATTATTAACCGAATTAAATTTTAGAAGACTTTTTAATATTTTCTAGATGTGGTATCAAAATTAATTTACTTCATAATGGTGGTGTTTGGCATTGTTGAAGATTATAGTTTATAGTTTTTTGTTACTAATTTTAGCAATACAATTTATTTTATAAATTATAATTATTATTTTTTCAGTTACAATTTATAAGTAATTAGTTTTAGCAACGCTAAACACCATCAATAAATTTTTAGAATCAACCATGAAAATCATTTTCTATAATTTATTTTGTTTTCTTCCCGTTTAATAATTGAAAATTAATTAACATAGTCTAACCAATCGTTGAGAGATGTTTTGATGAACTCTTTCAAGTTTTATTCGGTCATTAGAAAAACTATATAAAAAATCATTTATGAAAAAATTAAGTAAAGAAAAAAATATAAGAATTGAGTTTTGTGCATATTTAGTGTAAAGAAATTTATAAAAAAATTCAATTTTTAACTTTCTTCTATTACATAATTTTATATTTTTTTAAAATAAATTACACTTATACCTCATATGTACTTTAAAAATATTACTGTCTACTCCTCTAATCACGAAAATATTACTGCACTTTTTCCTTTTAAAAAATAAGTAACATTTATATCCAATCCGTAAGTGAACCGTTTGAAAATTTTTGACGGTAGAGGAAAACATAGTTTGTTTCCAAAAAATACCCTTCTAAGTCTCCTAAACCTTCGCGTTAACGTGTATTGAGATTAAACTGGTTGCCGAAGCTCTTCAAGCGGCCACTGGTTGCCGAAGGAACTGGTGCAAAGTAGGTTACAAGCGTGTATTTGTGGCATTCTTCTTTCAGAGCTTGTAGGGAAGAAACTGGTTGCCGAAGTTTGGACGAATTTCATGTAAGTTATATTTTTTGCTTAAAATGAAGTGTGTATAGAAACGGATTTCATGTAAGTTGAAGTGTGTATAGAAATCCGTCTTTGAAATGCTAATCCATTTCTAATTCGATAATTATAAGTTATATTTTTTTCTTCACCGTACCTCTTTGAAACTTGGAAAATGATCTGGTGTGTAGAAATCATCTTGTTGCTGTTCCATGTACACGATCTGGTGTATAGAAATTTGGGTCTTGATGTCCAGGAAAAAACTTGAGTTTTGTATTGCTTTTCCGGTAGAATTAATCAGAATTTTTTCTGAGAAATAATTCAAATTAGACTATGTATGAGATCCTCCACAACTCTTTGCATGACTCTCTCGTAACATGTTGGTATAAAATTCTTGAAAAACTAGCTTTGATTTGCTTAACTGGTAAATAATTAATGTGCACACCAACTGTTTGATGTAATGTTGCAGTGAGGAATATGTCAATGTCTTCTAGTAATTCCATTGGCGGGCACGGTGAAGGTGGTTGTTTTCAAAATCGAAGATGCAAATGTGGAAAGAAAGCAGCAATCAAAATTTCATAAACTGAAAAAAATTCAGGGAGATTGTTCTACAAGTGCAAAGATGACAAGTGCAATTATTTTTCATGGTTATTTGTTGCACCAACTGGAGTTCAAGATACCAATGATTATGAAAGAATGCAAATGAGAAAGGCTATACATGGAAGGACTGAAGCTGCAGGAAGATTTGAAGGTGGCACATGTGATGAAAATGAAGTTGACAAGAGGTTGTTGAAGCTTGAAGCTGACCAAGGGTTTTTGAAAATTGTATTAATTGGGAGCATGTTACTTTGTAGCTTCATGATGTTGTTGATTTTTATTGTATTGCTTATGAAATGATGGTTTGTATAATTATAGGCTGGCTTTTGGTGTATTTGGACAATGTTGAAGTATGAAGTTTCAGTTGTTGGACAATGGTTTGTATAATTTCAGTGTATCAAATGAAACTTAAACTTCATGGTCTATTACAGCAATTTCAGCAATTTAGACAATCTATTGTCCCTTTGTTTGAAATTATATTTTGCATATATTGGTCTAATCTAAACTAGTCATCAACATGAACTTCTGGATTCTTTAGGGCATGCTAATAATTTTCATTCAAAAGTCTTGTCTTGTTTAGTAACTAGTATCCAGTTTTCATTTTCCTTCAAACCTTATTGCTTCTATCGTTCAAATGACATTTTAATATCTATTGATAAGATGCTTTCATTCAAACTCTACTGTATTACCCACATTACCTCAGTGCCTATGATCTTCCTCACTTCTTTCTTTTTGCAGGGCTTCTTTGTGAATGAACCAACTTTGGATTATTGCTGATGTCTCATATATTACTTCATTTCTTGCATATTATTACCTTAACTAATTTCATAACTAACTTCCTGATCTCCAACTGTTATTGCTGGAGTTGTACTTTGAGCTTCTTTGAGCTAACTCTGAAACTCCCTCAAACTCCCTCATTCTTTATATGCTGCACTTTGGTTAATGCTGCTACTTTGGTTAATGCTGCTACTTCCTAAAGCTGCTGCTGCATGCTATGCTATTATTGCATAATGTTGCTACTGATGCATGTATGCTGCTACTGCTACTGCTGCTATTACTGCTACACTTTAGCACTCCTATCTCTTGAAAGTTGACACACTCTTGTATACCCTCAAGAACTTTGCACATGATTAAACAAATTATTTTAACAGCCCGAAAGGTCCAACGATGATTCTGTAGGAAAGTTGTAAAACTAACTGATAGCTTAAACAAATGTAAGTTCATGTATGTAGCATGGTTCTGTAAAAAAAGGAAGAAACATAGACTTAAACAACAGATTAGACCAACCACGTTATAAACTGTCCCAATTCCATTGCAATATGTGAATTTGCCAGCACACCAGTGTATTTGTTCACTTAAACAAAAAACAAAAAGTGAACAATTTCAGCAATTTCGATTCCTATACAGCCATATACAAACAACAACAAAAAGGCTATCTAAATGAAACAGTGACCAAACAAAAAGGCTGTCATTACAAGTCTATTGTTTCAAAAACAAAAATATCAAACTAAAGTAGTCAAAACAGTGACCACTCAGACCCTCCATCTACAGTAGATTGAGTTGATGTAGCCTCAACCCTCTCAGCTTCAGCCTTTCCCATTCCTGTTGCAGCAGCTTCAGCCCTCCCCCTTCCTCTTACCATTCCTCTGGCAGCAGCCTCAGCCCTCCCCCTTCCTCTTACCATTCCCCCTTCCTCTTACCATTCCTCTGGCAGCAGCCTCAGCCCTCCCCCTTCCTCTTACCATTTCTCTGGCAGCAGCCTCAGCCCTCCCCCTTCCCCTTGCAGGTGCAGCCTCAGCCCTCCCCCTTCCCCATGCCATTCCTCTTGCAGTAGCCTAAATGAACCATATAATTTATGAACAATATGGAATAAAACCAATAAGAATAAAATGAACCAACATGAGCATTTTCGTCCATCAAGATGTACGACATATCTAGTAGTTCTCTCATTTACCTCAAATTCATCACCACCAGTAAATAATATATCACAATGCCTTGATTCTCTATGCAATCTTTTTAATTTCTTCTTTGTGTTCAGTGTGACCATTGAATCCCATGTACATCCCTTCTCAAACCTCTTCTGAATTATATTCATGATATTCCTCCTTATCGAGTGTACAAGAATTAAAACTGCTTTGTTCCTCAAATCCCCCACCTAGTTGTTAAATGATTCAGTCATATTGTTAGTTACATGGTCACTTTTTACTGTAGGATCAAAAGCATACCTAGCCCATGTTTCAATTGGGTTCTTCATCAACCAAGTGTATGCAGCAGCTGAAATATTCTTCATGTCATCCATACACTTCTTAAAAGTTTATTCATTAGTTGCTCTGACAGCCCCCCAAAAGTACGTCCTTAGTTGAACGCCTTGATGCACAGCCTTGAAGTTGTTGTAGAGATGCCTACAACAACGACGATGTAGAAAACATGGAAAAAACTTTGCAAGTGCCAAAGAAATACCCTATAGAAGATTCAAAATTGGATAAATGTGAGACAGATGAATATAAATAAAGCAGAATACTCAAATGATAATAGAGACAAGGTACATAATATTACCTTTTGTCCATCTGACGTGAAAGTTCACCTCTTGTTATCGATGCCATAATTCCCAATGCAATTATAGAGGTAATTAAGAAAGAATGACCAACTTTCCTTGCTCTCACTCTCTACAATGCCAAATGCCAAATGCCAATGGAAATATGCCATCATTGCTATCCAAACTGAAAGCACATAATAAGACTCCCCCAAATGGCCCTTTCAAATGGCAACCATCAAGTCCAATAAATGGTCTACATCCATTTAGGAACCCAGTCTTCATGGCCTCATGGCAAACAAACAACCTTTTGAAAGAAGGGTTCAATTGAGGTGTCTCCCTACTCAATTGGATTTTTAATAAAGTTCCTGGATTACTCCTCCTCAATTTTGCAGCATACCTAGGAAGCTTAGCATAAGAAGCTTCATGATTCCCCTCTACAAACTCAATAGCTTTAATCCTTACCCTGTACAGCTGTATTCTACTTGCCTCAATTCCATATTTCTCCTTCAACAAGGCTCTCATCCCACTCAGGCTCATCTCAGGATTTTTCCTCAATTTTTTTCCTAATTTCTTGGCAATCTATGTCGAATTGGCCTCTGAATTCTTTCCACTCCTAATGCAAGTATGGTGACCTTCATATGTCTTTATTTTATAGGTTATCCCATCTGGTAAAGGAGAAGCATGGATCTTCCACCTACATCCATCTCCACCACAATGGGCAGTGACTCTACTTTTTTTATTTCTAACCTTAACAATTTCAAAACCTTCTTGAATCACATAATCTCTCAATACTTCTCTAAAAGACTTCACATCTGCAAAAAGCAAACCCACCTCTAATTCAATTTTATTACCCATTTTTTCAAATAATTTTCCCTTCATTAGTCGATCAACAGTTCTTAAATGTTTATATTCTTCACCATCAGTGGCATACCCTACACTATCATCGAACTGAAAATCTGATAGGACATCATCATTCGCACCCTTTGAAACATCAGACACAGAATCACAACTATTCTGACTATCAGTTGTGTCTTCATTTTCACTATTAAACTTTCAATCCTCATCATCACTATAGAATAGCATTTCATCTGTACCTACATCGTCGACATCATCATCCCCTCTATCACCCATATTCTTTATTGGTACTCCACTACTTGAACCAACAAAAATATTCTCCACAACAATGCATTGCTCACATTCTACATATAATGGTATCTGATAGTTGCTTATAGAATAAAACTTACACATGCCTAAGACATCCTAATCACTTGCAATTTCTACATGATTTTGTGACCCAGAGAGAGCGTGGAATACCTTTATAGCCACTGACATTGAAGGAATGTTACCCAATGCAAGCTCTACGATATCAGCCACCAGTTCAATGTAATTGTAGTAATCAGGATTGACGTTGCCAATCGTGTGCACCTTTTCATTGCAATGCACTAGCAACTCATACACAACAGCCATCCCTATCTGCAAAATACACAATTGAACTCTGTCTTATCAAACTCTTATCTAGATGGAACAATGTAACATGTTTACTCCCTTTTTTTATAAGTACCTTGAAACAACGCATATTTTTACAAATAAATTGGGAAATAAGACAAACCATGGACAAAAAAAAAATAATAACAAGAAGATTAAAATCCAATTAAACTCTGCCCCCAAAAAATAACAATAACAGTCTACCAATGATTAAATATGTAATGACACGCGATAGCAGTTTAAGAAAGGTTCTCTATCAAAATATTCCCATCTTTCATAACTATATTGGAACATTTTTTTATTTTTTTCAATTAAATGTCTATGATAATTCACTTTAAAGGTAAACAGGGTATTTGACAAACACTGTTAGCGGAAAATCCATTTCAATATTAATGTTTTTTTTTGAGATGTGATTTATAAATATTAATCAAGGGTTCCTCCATAAAAATCAGAAAAAACCCTAACTTCGAAAACTTGTTACTGAAAATCGTAACGTCAAAAACACTGTTAGCGAAAGTCCTAACAGTGAAAACCTTCAACAACAAACTTTGAAAACCCTAACTTCAAGTGATTACCTTGAAAACCCTAGCGAAAGTCCAGTTAGTTGACGAACTCTTCTTTGGAGCAACGATGAGCTTGTCTTCGTGTTGGGTCGAAACAAGTTTATCTTCGATCTTCTTTCTTGTGAGCTGAGAACATCTCATTTCAGGAAAAATATTAACGGGAAGGTTTAAGAGGCTTAGAAGGGTATTATAGTAATTTGATATTTAAAGTTAACGGAGTTAGCTGATATGGGGCACAGTAATATTTTTGTAATTAGAGGGGTAGACAGTGATAATTCTGAAGTATACAGAGGGTGTAAGTGTAATTTACCATTTTTTTTATAAAATCTGCTTATAAAAAAATATTTTCCATAAAAAATTATTATGATATTTATATTTTCTTACAACAGAAAAATATACACAAAAATATAAAACTATTGTAAAAGTAACAATAATACAAATGATGCAATTCATTTCCTTTTATTGGCAAAATACCTATACTATTTCAACTACTAAAATGTTTATTCCAACCACTAAAATATTTATTTCAACCACCAAATTATTTGTGGTTAAACAATTATTTCTATAATACTCCCTCTTGTTTAACCACACACTAAGAATATGCTTCGTTAAAACATTACTAAGAAAAATCATGTGGGATAAAATTTTTGATGAAGAAAAAATAGTACAGTATTTTAGTGTCTAAGACAATGTTAAAAGATGCAATTCATCTAAAAGGATGCAAATGATGCAATTCATATCCTTTTATAGGCAAAATACCTAAACTATTTAAACTACTAAAATGTTTATTCCAACCACTAAAATTGTTTGTTCCAACCACCAAAATATTTATTCCAACCACTAAATTATTTGTGGTTAAACAATTATTTCTATAACACCCCCTTTGTATAACCACATACTAAAAACATGCCTCGTTAAAATCTTACCAAAGAAGATTATGTGGGATAAAACCTTTGGTAAAAGAAAAATAGTACAATATTCTAGTGTCCAAGATAATAGTGAAGGAAGTCTTCAGATTGTCACATTAAAACCTTACTAAGGAAAAAAACCACTAGGAAAAAATCCTTAGACAAAGGAAAAAAAAGTACACTTTGTAACTTCATTTTAAGCAATTGTCTCCCCTCAATTGCGAAGGACAAATTCTTGAATTAATGCATTCTAATTTTTTGTACTAATTTTTTAAATATTGCAATTGATACTGTCTTTGTAAATAAATTTGTTAGATTATCACTTGACCGTATCTACTGAACATTAATATCACCACTCTTCTAGAGCTTATATGTATAAAAAATTTTTAGAGAAATATGCTTAATTCGGTCACATTTGATGTAGCCTTCTTAAATCTGTATAACGCAAGTTGCATTATCTTTATACAAAGTTGTTGGAGTGGTGTTAATAGAAGAAAGCTTATATTTTTACCAAACATGCTGAATCATTTATCATAACCAAATGCACTCTCGACTTGTTTCATGAAAAGCCAATATCTTAGAGTGATTTGATAAAGTTGTCGTTAAAGTTTGTTTTACCGATAGCTATGATATATAGCTGTATTACCATAAGTAAATACATACTCTGTTTGCGATCGAGTTTTGTGTGGATCAAAAAGATAACGAGCATTTGCATAGCCAATTAGTTGTTATCATGATCCATTTGAATATAACAAACTCAGATCTATTGTTCTTTGAAGATATCGTCATATGTGTTTGATGCCATTTCAATGTATTCAAGTTGATGCAAAACTATATCTTACTAATAAGTTGACAGAGAATGTTATATCAGGTTTTGTACAATTTTCAAGATACATAAGAGCACCAATTGCACTTAGATATGGCACTTTAGGATCAAGAAGTGTTTCGCTATTTTTTTTAGGACGAGATGGATCATTCTTTATAGCAAATAATCAAACAATCATAGGATTACTCAATGGATAAGTTTTATCCATAGAAAAATATTTTAGGATTTTTCTTGTATATGTTGACTAATGTACAAAAATCCCAATTGGTAGATGCTCAATTTGTAGACCCAAATAAAATTATGTTTTGCCAAGATTTTTTTCTCAAACTCATTCTTTAAACATTCGGCAGTTCGTCTCAACTCTTTTGGAGTCCCAACTAGATTCAAATCATTTATATATACAGTAATAATAGAAAATTCGAATTTTAACCTCTTATGAAAATGCGAGGACAAATTGGATCAGTCTCATATCCCTCTTTAATCAGATATTCACTGAATCAATTGTACCACATACGCTCAAATTGCTTTAACCTATATAACGATCGTTGCAACTTAATCAAATAAACAATTCTGGGTTTCGAATTGTATACTTTAGGCATCTGATATCCTTCAGGAATCTTCAAGTAGATATTAGTTTCAAGGGATCTTTATAAATATGCAGCAACTACGTCCATGGGATGCATATCCGAACTTTTTGTAACTACTAAGCTAATCAGAAATCTGAATGTGATTGTATCCATAACGGGTGCATATGTTTTCTCATAATCAATACCAGGCCTCTGTAAAAAACCTTGTGCGATTAATCGCGCTTTATATCTTACAATTTTATGTTTCTCATTGTGTTTTTATACAAATACTCATTTATATCTAACTGGTTGTATCCCTTTAGAGGTATGGATTATAGATCTAAATACTTTACGTTTTGCTAAAGTGTTTAGCTCTGCTTGAATTGTTTCTTTCCACAATGACCAATCATTTCTGCGTCGACATTCTTCAACGGTTTGTGACTCAAATTTATCATTACTTTTAGTAATGTCAAAAGACACTTTAAATGAGAATACATTATCGATAATAGTTTTATTTCTATCACATATTTCTCTTATACTCATGTAATGTATTGAGACCTCACTACTTTTAGGTACATGTTCCTCTTTAGGGAAAAATTTAGACATCTTCACTTTAGGGGTTCCACTTTTGGGGTTATTTGTTTAGGGAATCTAGTCTTTTCAAGAGTACTTATCTTTGTAAGTACGACTTCTTCAGAAGTACCAACTTCCTTGCTTTGGATTTTTCTCTTCCAAGAAATTTTATCTTTTGATCGATAAGCCTCTTATGCTTTTGGCGTGCCATATATTCATTTGTTACTGTGTCACTCGATTGTCCTACATGAATATCAATCATTATAGGATTGCTAGCAGTTAGTAAATGAGATTTTTACTCTTTTTGTGTCTGTAAATGCATCCGATAATTGATTTGCAATACTTTGCAAATGTTGCAAATGAATAATTTTTTGAACTTCTAGTACACATTGTTTAGTATGAGGATCAAGATGAGATAACGTCGAAGTATTCCAAGTGATTTCACGTTGAGCTTCAGTTTGTGACTTTTCTCCTCAATAATGGAAAAACTGACTCATCAAAATAACAATCTTCAAAATGTATTTTAAAGATGTCACCAATTAGAGGTTCTAGATACCTAATAATGGACGGAGAATCAAAACACAAATAAACTCCAAGCCGACATTGAAGACCCATTTTGGTGCATTGAGGGGGTGCAATAAGAACATAAACAACGCCACCAAAAATTCTTATGTGACTAATATTTAGTTTTTGACCAAGTACAAGCTGTAACAGCGAGTACTCATGATATGCAGTTAATTTAACACGAATTAGAGATGTTGCATGTAAATAGCATGTCGCTAAGTTGAAATTGACAATTTTGTTCTCATAAGTAAAGAACGGGTAATTAACGGAAGTCTTTTAATAAATGGTAAATTACAATTATCTCCCTTGAAGTTTAAGTTTATTTTAAGGACCTCTTCTGAGGTTAATGAAACGACACTACACTCGCTTTTGTTTTACTTTTATATATCACATTCACCCTTTTGTTAGTTGACTATTAAATAATATATTTTTTTTCAATTGTAGAAAAGCTTCTGCTGATGCATTTGGTAGTTTAAATTTGTCCCAGGGGACTCATGTCTAATAACTTGGCTACTTTTCATGTGATAAGATCTTGAGAAATTTCCCGGAGATGAATCCATTTGATTAAAATTGAGAGTACACAACCCAAAATATATATATAGAATTAAAAAAGAGTTTTAATTATTAAATCTTAAATGACTCTAAATAATGTGAAATTTTAACAACGCCACACATTGTTAGAGTTATTTTTATCTTTAATAATCATATCCATTAAATAAGTTATTATATATATATTATTGATAAAATTGATTATTAAATTTACACAACTCCAAATAGTGTGAGATTTTGACGTCACACATCTTCCAGGGTTATTCAATTTTAATAATTAATTCTATTTAATAAAATTTAATAATTAAAAAAAATAAAATTTTGATTATTAAGTCTCAAATATATATATACACACACTTATATTGAATTTAAAAAAACTTTGATTATTAAATCTAAAATGACTGTAAGTAGTGTGAAGTTTTAACAATGTCACACATTGTTAGAATTATTTTATCTTTAATAATCATAACTATAAAATGAGTTATATATATCTATATAAAATTGATTATTAAATTTACACAATTCTAAATAGTGTGAGATTTTAACGTCACATATCAACGAGATTATTTAATTTTAATAATCAAATTCATCTAATGAGATTTGATAATTTGTAATAATAAATAATTGTAATTTATTTAACTCTCAAAATAAATAAATAAAGTATATATATATATATATATATATATATATATATCTTTTCTAATGTTAAAAAAAGTACTGCAAAACGCAAAACTGATGTGATCCGCCACAAGAGCTGTAGGAGCCCATGACGTGACCCATCACAAGCTGCAGAACCATACCCCTATTATTATTATTATTATTATTATTATATATTCTAATCAAGTCACTTGTGTTCCGCAATATCATTAATTTTTGTGACACTATTAATTAATTTTGCTTCGCATGATGAGTTACAAACTTTTTAATGCATTTTTCTTAATTAATTTTGTGTACAAAAAATGCTCAAAGAGCAATTATGAGTTTCAAAAAATAAACCAATAATAAAATTAATAAAACAAAAACTGACATCAAAACTAGCAAACAATGGTATACTTAATTTCTATGAAATTAACATTGGCATAGAATTGCAACAATGGTGACTATATTAACTGCTATAGAGAAAAATGTCAAGATAACGACAAAATTAAAGCAAATAATAGAAATAGAAAGTTATAACTAAATATCAAGAAAATCTTTCCTTTTATCTTTTCTTGATTTGATCAATCACTCATACTAAATTTCCTTTTGACTACCTTTTTTTAATAGGTGAAATGAGTCCAAATCTAATACTATATAAAAACTTCATATCTAAATAAAAAACGTAAGGGTAAAATTACACTGATCTTTCCTGAAATTTTGATCAAATACAGTTAATTTTGTCTTTTTGGACAAATTACACTGACCTTCCTTACAGACTTAAATGTTGTTATAGTCAACTCCAAATTGTTAGGGTTCCGTCTGTGAGCGTTTGTGTCATAAAATTTCTTCCCATTTTGCCCTCAGCAATGGTTTTTTCTTTTTTTTTTCTTTTTATAAAGTTTCTAAAATAATAATTTTTCGGTTTGAATTTGCCAGAATAATTTATCGGCGATCGAAACCATTCACTAGCTGCGTTAGGTAGTCAAAAGGATAGTAAACGTTGTCGATCATTCTATTTCCATTTTGCTGCTCAACACATAATTCTGTTTTTTTTTCTTTTTATAAAGTTTATACAACGATAATATTTTTGTTTGAATTCATGTTGGT
>JAULJZ010000023.1:5577021-5593637 GCA_032270985.1 Heliamphora pulchella
ACCCCAGTTGGCTTTTTTTTATTTTTATTTTTTGTTATTAAGTCAAAAAGCTTGAAAAAAAAGCTAGCTCAATTGGAGCCTTAATTACCATTCTAATTCTTGGAAGTTAAATTTGTGAAACTTTTGTAAGCACTACAATACTAGATTTTGAGATTTCAATTTATTTTGTTTTAAATTAAATATTCGTAGAGAGCTGTTGGATAACTTGATATATATTATTGGGTATATTTTTTAATAGTTTAAGTTTTTGAAAAAATTGGTGACTTTAACATAGTATCAGAGTTCTGGTTCCACGAGGTCTTGGGTTCAAATCTCGTGATGTGTTTTTCTGTTATATTTATTATTGTGCACTCTGTGTGTTAGTGCATTTGTTCAGTTTGTTCGTCTCTTCACGTGCTAGACAGGATCATCCGTGAGGGAGAGTGTTGGGGGTGTTGGATAATTTAATATACATTGTTAGACTTATTTTTTAATAACTTAAATTTTTAAAAAAATTGATGACTTTAACCAGAGTATTTTTTTCTTCCTTTTTCCTTAATCGTTTTCTTTTTGGTTAAATCTTGTGGCGATCCATCTTTATTGCTGACTGCATTTGCTTATTTAAAATCCGAATGAATGAAGTGTTCATTAACCCAATTCCCAGTTTTGACACATCCGAATGGTTTTTAACCCTACCTTTTTGTTTTTTATGGAGTGTTCGGGGGTGAGCCTTTTTTCACTTATACATACTATAATAACCAACTGTTTAGGCCAAAAAGAATTTCTCTCGTTTTTTGGCTTGTAATAATTGTCTTGATTGAGCTAGACATATTCTTATTTATCCACCTCTTGTATTAATTCAATTCAAGATCAACTTTATGATGAATATTTCATTTGAATCTATTTAACTTAAGGTCAGAAAAGTAAAAAACTTGATTTAAAATTAGATTAACAAACAAAACCTTAGCATTAATAGAGATCCACTTTTGAATAGCTTGTACCAAACTACCTTTGAGTAAAGAGAGTGGTTTTCTTTGTCATGGTGGTTTTTGCTCTTTATGAATTTACGAAAATGTCTCTTAATTATTATCTTTTTAAATTGCTAAAACATAGAAGAAGGGCATTTTGTTCAGCTAATTGAAAAAGCTCTTTAGGCTATAGATTAGATCACACCGGTAGAAACTCATTTTTCAAATATTTTTTAACGATGGAATTAATTTTATTATTTTTAACTCTCACTTATTTTCTCTCATTTTTACTCTTGCTTGATAAATAAATTTTAAATTCTTATTTTTTTAAGACAAACATTTATTTTTTCCGTTTATTTTTTTATTCTCTTTAAGCACCATTACTTTACCACCATTGCCGTTGCATCACTAGTCAGATTATGTTCGGTAGTATTTTTAGACACATGATTCCCTTTTATATAAATGATTTAGATCATTTTGTTGATTATGTAATTGAATACCTAGAATTTCCCTACCTTTGGTTTGCTCTAAAAAAAGCTTATTAGTTTTTTTGAGATTTTTTTAAAAAAAATTAAACTTATTTTTATTTTTTATTTTTTATTTTTTATTAAAATTTTTCATTTTTTGTGACGGGAAAAATTGAATAAGTGTATCAATTCAAACTAAAGTTAAGAAAATTTTACAAAACACAAAAAAGTAATAGGAAAGCCTATTACATGACTTTTTAATCTTTCCTAAACTTTTTATTATTTAGTCAGAATGGTTTTATCTTTCTAATTTTTCTAATTTTTTTTTATTATTTAGTCAGAATGAATTTTTTGGAAATTTTATAAAAAATTAAACCTTTTTTATTTTTTTGTTTAAATTTTTATTTTTTTTGTGACAAAAAAAATTTAAAAAGTATACGAGTTCAAACTAAAGTTAAGAAAATTTTACTAAACACAGGAAAAAAAAAAAAGGAAAGCCTATTACATGATTTCTTAATCTTTCCTAAACTTTTTTATTATTTAGTCATAATAGTTTTATTTTTCTAGAGACAGAGTTAAAAAGTACTTAAAAATTACCCAAAAAAAAAAAAATTAAAATACTTAAACTAATACTGAAAGAAATTAATAAAAAAAAAAAAACTTATAAAAAAAACTAGACTTAAGGCATGTTTGGTAAGAAAGGATCTGGTGCAACTACGGCCCAGTTACCAATTTCCAGTCACTAATCTCTTATTAACACCTGCCAATTTCTTTGTGGCCTCCTCACTCACTCGAGTCACGTCTGCTTCTCCCCTCAAATGCTTTGCTCTGGCAGCTGTAAACAGCCCTCATCTCTCTCTCTCTCTCTCTCTCTCCCGTGAAATTACAGTTAAATTTCGGAAAGAAGCAGTTGAAATAAGAGGAAGGAAATGGGAACGTTGGGAAGAGCAATCTACTCCGTCGGATTCTGGATCCGCGAAACTGGCCAAGCCCTCGATCGCCTCGGCTGCCGCCTCCAAGGCAACTACCACTTCCAAGAACAGTGTATGTTCTGACATTCGGGTTCGATCTTCGGAAGATCAAATCGGTTTTAAACCCTAGGAACCCAAATTTGCTGTTTTATCAAGCCACTGTCTCCTATTTATTTCGCGTTCTTCAGAAATTCTGTGGTTGACTATTTTACTCCGACACTCGTGAAATCTCGATTCAGTGAAATAATGCGTGTTAAATATGTTAGTTTTGAAATGGCCTTTGATAGAATCTGTTCTTGTTTCGATCCATTTGGCAATTTGATTTATATGATCGCCTATGCACACTTGTGTGGATCGTTTTATGTTGGTTGCGCGTATGATTCAGTACCATCACCTGCCCCAAGGCAGCAAGCATGAAAAAAAAAATTATTGTAGGTATGCATGGGGTGATGAAAAAGGAATTTGGTACATTAATTTGTGGTGCTGAATATATATCAATGTTCTTTCGTTTTTCTTACATTATTTTTCTGGTCTGACTGAAGAGAGAAAACCTTCTAGATTGGGGTTATGAGGAGATTGTGCCTGGGTGGCCGGGTGGGTTGAGAACATTGTTATGAGTGTGCCCTTTTTTAATATGCTGACTGCCTAATGATGCCTTACAAGAAAGACACATACTGGTTCATTAGTTAACAGGCCAATGCCTGACCTGTTACCTTTCAGCAGGGCCGGCAGGCCTTGAGGCGTTTGTGGTCCTAAGCGTATGATTAGAAAGGAGCCCCTATAAATTTTTACACACGTCAATTTCATGAAAAGTCATTACAAATGTTTAGAACGATAAAAATCTCTAAATAAATAACACAATAAAGAACAGATGCTAATGTTACCTAGCTTGGTTTCTTTTATGAGTTTATCAATAATCGAATAAGGGTTGACTGGAGTTGCGTAAACTAGCACTCCAAGATGCTTGTTTCTTAGCTTGGTTTCTTTTATCAATAGTTAAATAAGGTTGATTGGAGTTGCATAAACTAGCCCTCCAAACTTGATATAGTAGAAGATCAGCTTGGAGAAGATTAGTTCTGCAGTGGAAGGAAAGAAGAATAGTGTAGGGTTAGGTCTTACCTGATATTGCGGTGAGAGGCCCTTTAGCAAGGTTTGTGTCACAAGTTTGACCAAGAAGTCATTGTTCCACCAATTACCTCTAGGATTAGGGAGGAAGTAAAGAAAGAGGGAAATATTAGAAAAGAGAATGAGAGGGAGAAAAAGTAGAGAATTTTTGTGGGAGAAAGAAGATGTAAGGGAGAAGAAGAAAGTAAGAGAGAGGGAGATATAGCAACAATCATACAGTTAAATAATCAGCCAAACAAATTATGTCTTAAAATTAGGTTATTGGGTTCCTAATGGCCAACCTAACAATCCATTTCCACATGTCAGCACCCCACATGTCCACTTTTTGATATTACTCAAGTATTCATGTGACTTAAGTTGACACAAAAACACTTCTCAAAGTTTGAAATAGCAGCAAAACTCGAGGTTGAAATTTATTGAACATGAGATGATGAAACTGGTGATATGGGACTTGCAAGACATTAATATTTATTGAATTGGAGTCTCTCAAATAATTTTGATGTATTTTCTTTTAATTTTTTATTCTTTTGGGATAAGTAAAGAAAAATGATTAATACTTTTCCCCCATGTTGGCTGTCGTCAGCTCATGTCGCGAGATATTTGGTTAATGGCTTAGTATAATATAGCAAAGCAACCATGAAAGCTATGTGCCTATCTTTATCAAACTGGTTGAGATTCGAAGGATAGGTAGTGTTAGAATAGATAAATATTTAAACTCTTCCATTTTGAGACTCTTATTTTTAGGAATCTCAAATTGGAAGAGTTTAAATATTTATAAACCCATACCTTTTTTGTGTGTATTCCCTTCATTGTATTGTTCTTTTCAAACCTATCCCAAAACCTCCGATGCATCTCAGGCTTGGTTAGTCAATAGACACGTGTGCGAAATTTGTTGAGTTTATAAAAGATACTGAAATTATATAACATGTTTGGATGCTTGTTAGTCACTTGTTAGTGTGTGCCTAAGGAGCGTTGTTATTGGACAACTGACCCGATAAGGACACAGATACGACACATTAACCAACTTCTCCATGCTTCATAGGTTCTGTGCCTTAGCCATATTTGAAAACCCCTTTGGGATTGTTCACCATTGTTTGCTCGTTCTTGAATGAGGCTTTTAATTTTTCTGTGAATTTCAACCTATTTTGTTGTTATGAACTGAAGTTTTTATATACCATCCTCAGCATCTGCTTATGTATATAATTTTTATTCTCTTATTTAGTGTCTAGGCACCGGACGCTCATGAATGTATTTGACAAGGTTCCTATGGTTGATAAGGATGCATTTGTGGCCCCTAGCGCTTCTATAATTGGAGATGTTCAGATTGGAAGTGGTTCATCTATTTGGTACGGATGCGTTCTGAGAGGTAAGCTTCAGCACGAATCAAATCTGTTATATATATATATATATATATATATGTTGTTTTAAAGATGTTCTGAATGCTGCCCTATCAAGGTATCTCATACAAGTGTAGCAGTTGAATATTGAATTCCTTCTTCTGTCTTTTGTTTCTCCTCATGATGCGCTGTAAATATATGGTGTGTTCTCTTATTTTCTGATCTAGCAGTATTTGGGTGGGTTTTTACGCTGATTGCCTTCTTGTTACCTCTGTGCTGCGAAGTGTGAACTGTAAGCAAGATGGTTCCTCTAAATTTAGGGCTACAAGTGGAATTCTAACTTAAGTCAGATAGCAGTAATATCCTAAGAGTCAACTGTTTAGTTGGGCTATAGATCCGTTAATTTTGAATCAAAGCCATGAAGCCTGGGACATGCAAACAAAATGGTTATGAAGGAATCAGAATTTAAGGTACCTTCTTTTTCGTCAATTAGCCATCCCTTTGGAAGTTAAGATAGACAATGGTCATACTTCCATTTCTGTCAATCACTTAAGTGTTCCTTTGAAGTAATTGCTTACTTTCATTAAATTGCTTCTAGAATGACTTAATTTTAATTTCTTTGCTTTTAAGCTAATCTCTAAAAGTAATACATTTATGGGATTGTTGTTCCACGCTCACAAGTATTTCAGCAAACACTTATCATTTGACCATAAGGGCTTAAGAGTATGTGCCAGCTTGGTCTCAATCCAAGGAGAACATGTATGTCAGTAGCTGCCATCTATCTCCCTCATTTGATGAAGATGTTAGCTGTTCATTTGCTTCCTTGGGTATGAGGATACTGTTTTGTCACGTTGGGGGCTCACCAAGGTTCTATGTATTGTTTTGGATTGACTGAGTGCAGAAGATGTTCACAAGATTTGGATAACAGCTCCATCTAATACCATGGCATCCATGATTGAGTGCTTTATGCCGCTCAGTTTTCTTGGGTCTTTTTTTCTTCTTAAAAAAAAAAAAATCAAAATAGCATTGTTCTTCATGTAGGTAGCCAATGCGATGCTATTCAGTCACGCGGGATCACTGGTTTCATTATTTCTTGCATGCCATGGTCACAACAAATAAGATGCTATTAGGTCAGCAGCCGTGAACCTGACCAACATGGATAACTTTTTTCTCTTATCACCTTTCAGCGTGATAATTAATAAGTAGCCCTACTTTGTCATTATACAAAAAGTAATGACATAAATTGACTAAGATTGCTCTGTGGATTTTCACACAGTTAACTTATTTTCTGGTCAGGTATTTTGTGAGACCAAATCGTTTTTGGATTATATTATTCGAGAAAAACTATGTTTAGGTACGTTGTTCTATCACTTCCTCACCTTCCTAGACTTGATATTTTCACATAAATAATTAACTGAAGTTAATATGAGAATTTGCTGCAATGGTAAAGCTTTCAAGGTCAATCTATTTACCCGTGTAGATAATACTTATCCTTGTTCTCTAATTAATCGACTAGTCTGTTGTACATTACTTGCTCTCCTTCCCAAATGACATCTTGACATAAATAATAACTGAAACAAATATGAGAATTTGCTTTAATGGTAAAGCAATAAGGATGTAATAACTTATCCCACATCGGTTGTGGATGGAAAGTTAGATTAAGTGATTAACACATAATGAAACATCATTTGCCACTAAAGTAACTTGAGTTGAAGCTTTTAGACCAAGTTGGTAGGCCCACTTTAATAGGTTAGAAAGCCAACTGACAGTGGGTCGTTACAAGTTGTATCATAGTCAACTGGACCTTGCATGGACTATGTGGCACTGTGGTGGAGAAGTAGAGACTCTAGATAGGGGAGGCTCCAAGATCGCGTACTATATTGCTCGTATGGTTTGTTTTGTGATAACATATAACCTACAATCCATATCGGTCAGCCACGAAAAGGTACTAGGTTATATGGCGCAATGAGTGCGATGTGTAATTAAATGGAGACAATATGGTAAGTCATCTCACATCGGTTGTGGGTGGAAAGTTAGATTAATATATAGCGAAACACCATATGATACTAAAGTAGTATGAAGTTAAGCTTTTTGGCCAAGGTGGGATAGGTATTGGGTCAGCATCGTTCCAGAGGATGTCTGTGCCAAGTAGGGAGTGCATACTTTGGGTGTAAATGTGCAATGGGAGCTTGGTAAGTATAAAAGGAATTTGCTGGTTTTAACAACTTAACAGAATTATTATGTCTGGATATGTGGAATCACTGAACTTGCTAGTTAACAATATTGGCTATCCTGAGTGGTGTTTAACTGAGATTCTAGAAAGTTGAAAACTTGAAGTTAGTATTGAGATAGTTATTTGTTTAGTATATATGCTAGTGCCAATACGGCAAGTGGGTTTGAGAAGATATAGTTTCGGAAGTGGTTATGGAGCTTGGATGCTGAGGTAGTAACAAATTCATACAAACAAATTGGTGGTTGTGCAAAAAGGTGGTAGGATGGCAGCACTGGAGTTACTGGTGATGGTTGCTTAGAAAATGATGGAGGTAGTGACAAAAGAGTGATTGGGCGTGGGGGGCAAGAGAACTTGTGGTGTGAAGGAATCGATGTGCTAGGGATATCATATGAGGTGCCTTGTGGTGCTTGTTCTGATACAGCAGTAGTGTTGTATAAGACTTTATGTGATGGTTTCTCTACTTATGAACCATTTATTGGATGGATGTTCTCGTTGGATGATTATGCTTGTGGGTAGGGAAGAGAAACAAGGAGGCAGCTTCAGCACCTATGGTGCTTCTGTTTTCCTAATCTCTCTTGCCTTGGTAGGCTGATGGCATTGGGAGCAATGAAAACTAGTTTTAAATTGTTGTGACTGGTATTTACCCGTTTGATTTTGGTTATTTTTAAAAGTTGATATTACTAATTGAATAAATGAAGATTCTTCTCCCCCCCTTTTTCCTTCCTGATTTGTTATAGGAAACATTTCAACTTAACTTATATCGTTGTTGGAATCAATCATTAACAGTTCAGCTTGTATTTTTCTAGTTCTTCCATCTGATTTTTGCAGCATGGTGTGTTTTATATGTTGCTCAATCTGTTACGTAGGTGACGTGAACAGCGTCAGCATTGGGTCGGGCACAAATATACAAGACAACTCTCTTGTTCACGTAGCCAAATCTAATCTAGCAGGAAAGGTTTTGCCTACTATTATCGGTGACAATGTTACTGTTGGTGAGTGGAAGTAGTGCATTTTTAATTGCTCTGAACCTATTTCTGCTATGATTTTCTGTTTTTTGCATTTTGCTTACAATTTCGTAGTTGGACGGGACAGGTCATAGTGCTGTCTTACATGGATGTACTGTTGAAGATGAGGCATTTGTTGGTATGGGTGCAACCTTGCTTGATGGCGTATTTGTTGAGAAACATGCCATGGTTGCTGCCGGAGCCCTTGTGAGGCAGAATACGAGGATCCCCTGTGGAGAGGTTTGTTATCATTTCACTACTGCTGGTTATTCATTTTTCAGGATCCTGTAGAATCTGAGGAACTATATGACAAATACTTTCCTTTTTCGTTTACATACTAATCATAGCAATAATTATGATTTATATTTTGAGAATAGAAATTCTTTTGTTATGCATTGATAATTGGAATCTATGGAAAGGTTGAGCCGCCTTATGACTTTTTTTGTATGGCCAAATATGTTGGTCTCTACAACCAGAACTTTTGGGTTTTAGTATGGGTGAGGTGGTAATAGGAACTCTCGGAGGTAGGATTTGGTCATGATTTGGCCTGTACACGTTTGTATGGGTTCATCGCCATATTTGGACGGCGAGGGGAGGGGGATGAGATGAGATTGCTGCCATTGAAGGATCTTGCTTATTCTTCAAAGCTTGCTTCAACTGCCAAGTGAGCAAACTGAAATTGAGCTATTTCATGGTTGAGTTTTCTTATGTTTTGCCTCTTGTTTTTATCATCTACGATGAGATTGTGTTGAAAAGAATCCCATTGGGCATGTCTTTTAATTTATTTAAAAAAAGGATATATCTTGAGTGCACCTTAGATTGCGCATTGCATTTGTTGAAGGAATTGCCAACCAAATTCCCTTTTTATTGTTGCCAAGCTGTATGCTGGATGGAGATTTTTTAGTATAATCTGGGGTTCAATTGTCCTAAAAGATGATTACCATCCAGCTAGCTGAATCTACTGGTCCTTGCCAATGCTATTTAAAATTCCTTGGTCCAGCCAAGCGAAATGATATCTCTTCTAGGGTCTTGAGCTGAAAAAATCTCTTATCTAATGTGGACTCACACGAATAAGATGAATAAACTTTAGTTGATCATTAATTGTCTTTAAACACAGGTTTGGGGAGGTAATCCAGCAAGGTTTCTTAGGAAGCTCACCGAAGAAGAGATGGCCTTCATCGCTCAGTCAGCCACAAATTACTCCAACCTTGCACAGGTTCATGCAGCTGAAAATGCAAAGAGTTTTGATGAGATAGAGTTTGAGAAGGTGCTCCGCAAGAAATTTGCTCGTCGGGATGAGGAGTACGATTCAATGTTGGGCGTTGTGCGGGAAACACCTCCTGAGCTCATCCTTCCTGATAATATCCTACCAGACAAAACACCTAAGGCCTCCTAAAGTGAGAATTTCTAGTTAGGAATCTCTTATTGGGATTTGATAGTGATGCATATTTTGTTTGTCATGTTCTGATTTTTGGAGAGTAGTGACTGCCTTTTATTGCTAATAATTTTTGGGGCCAGGCTGAAGTGTCTAGGATCTAATCACTGTACGCATTTGTGGAAAATGGCTCTGTTCATCCTCTTTGGTTTATGAGAAGCTCTGTTTTCTGTTTTTTTGAGAGAATTAGTGCTACACTTTGGGTTGTTGTTCTGATGTTGTTGTCACCCAAAAAGCTCTAATTGATCTCTACTTCTAGAGCTCAATTGCTTTGCATATGTTTTCCCTAAATGTCAGGCTCGCACACGGTACAAAATCTGGTGAGTTTTTTGGAGCATGGACAAAGTCCTAATGTGCACTTGTGGGCATGGGATCCAAGGCTATAGAACTGAATGTCTTAAATATTTCAGGTAATCCTTGTGCCTCATGAAATATTGTTGCTTGCTCTGATTTGGTTAAAAATAAGACCAATTATGATGAAATTATTGGAGATCTTAATTCCTTTAATGTTGGTTTTAGGAATAACAAGCTCAAGGTTCCTCTTGATATATCAAAAGATGAGTTTCTTAATGGGAACCTGCCTTGGTTGGATCTTTTATTGACTCACAAAAGATTATCTTTTCAGTGTGAACATGTTAGCTGAAAAATTATGGAAGAAAATTTTTAGTGATGTGGTTACCCTTGATACTACTTTTGTAGTCGGTTAATAATTGACTAATTGTCAAGAGATGACTCCTGGGGATGCATTTATTAAAAAGAGGAGTTCTCTAGTGTACTACTAATTTGGGTGAAATTTTATAATCTTTAACTTGAACTTATTTAGCAAGTGCTATTGGGAAAGCCATATCTATCAAAAGAGGAGTTTTCTAGTGTACCAATTTCGGTGAAATTTTATAATGTTAAGTGACAAATGTTGGTTTGAGTTATTTAGCAAGTGCCATTGGAAAGCCATTATATCGTGACGAATGTACTAAAACCAAGACTAGACTTACCTTTGTTAGGGTGTGTATTAAAGTTCAAGTAAGCAAGGTTATCCCTAAATTCTTATGCTAAACCTTGGCTAAGGAGAGCCTTGTGAAGTTAGAATAAAAGTGCTTCCCATGGCCTTAAAGTGTTTGAGTGTATGGTTTTTTGACATTCAAAAAACTCTTGTCCTCTTAAGCCTAAGGCCGAGGGTCCAAATCTCCAAGAAAGAAATGAGGTTTAAAGAGAATGTAGGAACCAATAAATGTGATGAATATCCCAAGTGTAATGATTGGGAAGACGTGAAGATAAAAAAAAAAAAGAAAAAGATGTGGTTCGCCAGTAAATGTTCAATATTTAGAGGTCTCCACTACTTATTTGACTAATGTCTCCAATGTTTTAGATTCATGTGATTTAAAAGATGTTTATATCAATCAAGAGCTAGATGCCACTAACAATGTGAAGTAGAGAATAATGTTAGTTTTGTAACTCCATCTTCTAGAGAAGGTTCCTCATTCAAGTCTGGAAAAGCCAGACTGTCAAAGGACCCCTCCGTAAAGGGAGGGGTGACACTTTCTGAGAATGATTCAGAACTCGCTCTATGTAGATCAACATGTTTCAAGGGGTTCCCAAAGTTCCTTTTGGATGTAAATTTCATTGGTCCTTGGAAGTCTCCTTCAAGAGGTGCAAACAAGAAGGAACTACTTGATAAATTTGAAAATCCTTGGCTTGCTAGTGAGAAATGTAACCTCTCTATTCGGTCAAAGAAACCTTGCGTCAAGTTTTGATTTAGTTTTGCCTTGCTTCTTTCCTAACCTTCTGGGTTGTTAGTCCATTTCTCTTTTTGGTAGGCCAGGTAATCTAATGATTGTTTTTTGTTGTGTTGTAAGCTTTTTATAGGTCCTTCGGATCATGTTTTTGCTGCTTTATTTTTTGGTATCATTTATATTGTTTTAGTTATAAAACTAAACGTTTGTTTACCCATTGTTCTTTTGAGTGTGGTGGGTTGATCGGTGTGAAGTTCTTGTTGGATATTTGTTTGGTGGTTGAGTACGAATGCCCCTTGTTCCAAAAAAAAAGAGTTATTAAGCGACACAGTGGGCATTCGTTGCACATCTGTTGTGAGCCCTCTAAGTGAGTGGATAAGGTCTTCTAGCTCCCGAATGTTAGTCTTCTCCTTTGGTTGTGTGGAGGTTTTTGACTTTTATGAAATCCTTTGTTGGATTGCTTTACTTGTTTAAAAAAAAAAACTATGGAATTGGTTTTACTAGAGCAACTTACTGTAAAATGATGTAAAATGAAAAAGGATAGCAATGTGAAGTGTGATGCGTCATGGTAGATGATGCAATGGCGCAACACTCAACTGACGTACTTTGTGATTTTGGATCTTTCCTTTCAAGTATGTCATTGAAAACTTTTTTTGGTTGTTGATATTTTAGAGTGTTTGAATTAGTTTACGCGCCCCTCAATTAATTTTGAGGATACCAATTCCACCGTCTATTAGTTGGGGACTTAATTAAAGCTAAGATAGAGTCTCGTATGAATTAATTTAAAAAAGAGTTAATAATACTTAAAAAAATTTGAACCCGTAATTTTAGAAAAAGCAAATTCCGAATTCCTTGACTCCATTAGTAATTGTTTGGTAATGGAATTTCATTGTTCAAGTAAAAGTGAAGAATGTAAAACCTGACAAAAAATTCAGCTTCCTTCCTTCGGAGGCTAAAGAAAGCATGTGCTTCCTTCCTTCACAAATATAAGTACCCACAGACATAAAATAGCCGGACTTTTGTATTATTACGCAGATTATATAAAGGACAATTCATTCTCAAGAGACAAGAAACCAGGCGTTTGCTCTTTAAATACATTAAAACCCTAGTTGACAATAATAAAAAAAGAAGCTACATTACACCCAACATCTCCAAACCCCGAACAAACATTTGGGACTTGCAAATTGTTACAATAATACCAGCTTTTTCGGTTTAAATTGTAGAGTTCACCATACATTTACTAGGAAAACGCACAATTAAAATCAGTTGCTCCCCTTCATTAATCTCCTTAAATCTTGCCATTGGTTGGGGTTTCAGAAGAGTAAGGGAGCAATCCCTTGTCCCTGCAAGTCTCAATGGCGCCTCTGAACATGTTCTCCAAGCTATACTTGAACTCGAACCCCATGCCTATCAACTTCTTGGACGAGAACGACACAATCGGCAGATTCTTGTCAATGCCCTTGAACCTGGTTAAGAGATTGACATGAGCTTTTATGAAATTAAGGACCGAAGAAGGCAAGGTGGGTAGCTTAGAGGTGTACATGGTTCGGATTGATCCAGTAAAAAACTAGGAACCAAACCGTTAGTAACGGTGTTCTTAGACTTTTGAGAACCATGTTTGAACTGTTTACGTTAATAGAATTGGACCAAAACCGATTCATAAAAACAATTCGGTCACAGTCTAGTTCACTGTTCTTGCCAAGACTCAAATTTGAGGTTAAAAATAAACTCTAAACATGCAACAAAAATCAAATATAACTATAACTTATACCAAAACGTGGCCATCAAATGTAAGTTTTATATTCAAAACATGTACTAAAAAAATATTATATTCATCTAAGACAATAATTTTTTTTAAAAAAATCTCAAATATGTAAATTAAAAATCGTAAAAAATTATCTATATGCCTTGATTTGGATTGGTATAGTTCAAACTGTAAAAATTATGAACCAGACCATTTCAAACGGTTCTCAATTTATAATAATTAGGATTGAACCATATAAATTTTTAAACGATTCGAACTATACGGTCTGATTTGAATTGAACCGAATTATCAATTCTTTTGGATTTTTTGTGCTCGCACCCTTAGGTAAGGTAAGAGAGAGAGAGAGAGAGAGAGAGAGAGAGAGAGAGGAGGGGCTCACTCGGCAGGGACGTTGTACTCAGGCCATTTCTCTCTCATCATCTTGGACAAATCATAGATGGTTGCGTCATGAGATGAGCAAATATATCTCCCTTCTGCTTCGGGATGCTCATACAAGAATATATGAGATTCGCAGAGATCATCCAGGTGCACGAATTGGCCCTGCTTGATGATCGAGTAGTGATCTTCATTTCCTGCGTAGCAAAAAACAAATTGGATGAGTTATTGCTCTGTGATCGAAGTTACATAAACAGCGAAATATGAACTAAATTAAGATAAGTTATTAAGTTGTCGAATATTAATAGCCGGGTGAAATTGAAAACATTAAGACATACATATAATAATATAGATTATGCTAATGAGTCATTTTGTAATTAAAACATAATTTAATACATCCATAAGAATTAGATTTTTCTCTAGATGCATAGACAAGGTCGGGACAAAAAACGATTCGAATCGAACATGAATAGACGAAACCGAATTTTGAATATTATATATATAAAGAATTAAGCTAAATAGACAATCACGTAAGCACATATATTTATATTTCTTTATTATTATTATTATTTTTGAAAACTCGGGTCTTTACATGAAATGTGCTCATGTCTTGCGTTGATGACGATGGTAAGAGTTATGGAGATAAAAATGTCTAAAATTTAAATTACAAAACTAATTACAAATCAATGATATTTATCAATAAAAATGCGTGTTATTTTTTTTTGAATAAAGTATATATTTTTATTGATAAAAATTAATGATTTATGATTACTTTTGTAATTAAACTCTGGGTACGTAGTTAAATAGTATGGAAACATGTACCAGTGATCGGAGAGAGGGCGGTGATTAGGCTTGGTGGGAAGGTTGGCATGATGAAGGGACCAACCACTAATGTTGGTATGATACTGATGAAATCAATGTTGTTTTCTTTAGCTGCTTCCCACGCTGCTTTTTCTGCTAATGTCTTCGACACAAAGTACATCTGCCCACAATCAAGACACATATCAAAATTATTAGTACGATACGATATTTACAATTATAATATAATTTAAAAATATTTAGAATTAGTGCTATTGTAATTGTAAAAAAAAAAATTTGTTACTTAAAAGGACTGCCACCCCATCCGTCCCCCTTGGGGACTCCTATGCCCTTATTTATTTTCAATCTTTTAATTTTTTATGGTTGAAAGGGAAAAAACAAAAACAAGCCAAAATATAAAAGAGAAAATTATACTATTGAGTTAATGTCAAAGTATAAAAGAGAAAATTATACTATTGATTTATTGTTTACTATGAATTTTTTATTCTGGCAAAATACCGATTTGTACCAGACGTATCCAAAAAAATACTGGATATATGTACTGCTCCATAATTATTATTTTTTTAAAAAATAATTCTTACTTATTTTTTTGTTTTTATTTTTATACTAAAATTCAAGTTTCAAATATAGTATAAATGGAGAGTTTTGAAGAAAATCAATGTTAAATTATTATTAAAAAAATTAATTTTAAATTTATATCGCTTTGGAGTTAACTATTTTATTATAAATAATGAGATTAAAAAACAATTTAGACTAATTAGTTAAAATATTATGTTAGACTCCATATTATACTAAATTTATTATTAAACAATTTTTTTATAAAAAAAAAAGAAAACATATATAATATTTTTAATATTAAATTTATATCCCTTTCAAGTTAGTTATGTCATTGTAAACAACAAGATTAAAAGTTAACTTAGACTAATTAACTACAATATTATATTAGATAAATATTTATGTTATACTAAATTATTTATTATTGAACAACATTTTTTGAAAGAGCGATAATTAATAGTTTTAATAACGATAAGTCCAAAACGATACTCGGCATATTACCACATAGCCCCAGTTTGGCAAACCAACTTAAAACTGACTTTTTAGACTTTTTGACTTTTGGCTTAAAGCCCAAAAGGTTAAAAAAAAAAAAAAGAAGTTGTTTTTCAATCTTTAGCTTTTATCCTATTGTTTTTTTTTTTTTGGCTTTTTAGCTTTTTTGATAATAATTTTGAAATTTCACATATGGGTTATTTGGTATTTTTGGTCGCTTAAAATTCACTAGTTTCTCAGCCAAATGAATTTTTGACTTTTTAGCTTAAAATAGCTTAAAATCAAAAAATCGACTTAAAGCTAAGTTGTCAAACGAACACTACTAATGACAAAACCAATAAATTATCTGGCACGGTATTCAAATCTACAGATTATATAAGTTTTCCCCGAGATTATTTTAAAAGATCTTGTATCCGTCCTCTAAAATTAAAAGAGAAATAACAATGATAAAACTAACCCAGCCGGTCATCTTTTTGTCATAAATAAAATCCAAGTCGCTCCAGTTATTTTCATCGTAGACCGGCTGTTGTTTCTCCTGGACATTCACGGTCCCAGCGGAAGATGTGAACACCAGCCTCTTAACCGTCTTTGCCTTGGTGCATGATCTTATGATGCTCAAAACGCCATCGATTGTCGGCTTTATTACCTCATTCTGCCATTAAAAAAGAAAGGCAAGATTGTTTCAATTCAGATAGGATTAAAAGTTTTAACACTTATATAAATGCCACGTTAAATTGTTTTATTTTATTTTATATATTTATATATAAATATATATCAAATCAAAAACAAAAATTTCAAGGAAAGGATATGGTAGCTCGACTCCATTGCCGTGTTTTAAGAGGAATAAAAAAGTAAACTTTTTTGAATAGAAGTTATTTTTCTTTTACTAAAGACAAAATATGAAGATGTTTGTTAAAAATTTTTTTAAATAGTTTTATTTTCTGATGTTAGTAATTTTTTCAACTTCAGTCAAGACTTCAATACTTTTTAAAATCATCTCTTCATAACGAGTAACTAGCCGCTACAAGCGATGCGTGTGCAATTCGAATGAATTTAAAACAAAATTTATATATGTAATTTTTGAGTTTAAACAAAAGATAAGAATAGTTACAGATAATGAACAATTACTATTACGTAATGGGAAAATATTTGAATGATGATTTTATAATTATATACATTAAGATATTAATAGAGTTGAGAGTTAAATTGTGGACATATTTGAAAGTTTCAAAAAAGGGTATATTACACTTATACCTTATGTATTTAAGAGTTATATCACTGTCAATCTCTCTATTTTTTGAAATATCACTGCACTCTTTTACTTTTTAATTTTTGTAACACTTTGGTCCAAAAGTTAACTT
>JAULJZ010000023.1:5611225-5621405 GCA_032270985.1 Heliamphora pulchella
GCTTTCGCGTGACCCTGGTGTTAGGGGCGTGACAGGCCAACCTTACGGTTGGGCGAACGGGGTGCTTAACACCTTCCTCGATTCGTACCTTAGCCCCCGAACTCTTTTTCTCTGGTTAAACGCTTTAAAGATAGTAGCTATTTTTTTTTTTTAATTCTCAAAAATCAAGTGGCGACTCAATTTTTAACAAAATGGGTTTTCAGATTTTAGCTTTCAAGGTGTTAAAATATTTTTCAAACATCCTTTAAATTTTTTTATTTTTGAATTACCAAAAATCTCAAATCCTGACGCCACACATGGTCGCGACATTTATATGACACGGCCGTGAGATTTTTTGACTTCGTTTGTCGTAGGTGCAACATTGGTTGCCACGGCTGTGAGTTTTTATGCGTGTCTATTAGCTTAAAATAGTGCTTGAATCTTCTCTGTTTATTTTATATAGCCTGTTCGCCGCATGTTAGAGGTAAAAATATTGTTGCATGACCCTTAGGTCCCCGTTTGTTCATTTTATCTCTTATTCGCATGTTTTTTTACTTTGCTTTGCTCAAATGATACATGTGACATATCTAAAAATAACAACCAAGTTCCATGGCCCTAGGAATCATAGTTAGGATTTTTTTCGTTACTTGCTTTTCTTTGAACTCTTTTTAACCTTCCGTTATGTATTTGTTAGCTTAAAAAAATTTTCAACAAAAATCAATATTGACAAAATAGAGGCCAATCTCACGATTGGGCAAAAAGGGTGCCTAACACCTTCCCTTTTTGTATCTTAGTCCTCGACCGCTCTTTTTCTCTAATTATATATTTTTTAAAAAAAGACCTACAGCCTTCTTTTTATTTTTCTTATTTTTTTTTGAAAAATCAAGTGGCGACTCTATTTTTCTAACAAGCATGCTTGGATATCTTAGATTTTCTTGTTTTGAAATGAAAAAAATATATTTTTTTAAAAATAATAGTTATCCAGTGCATCCCGCAAGACCAAAAAATGCCCGCAATATTAAGCTTGGGCCTCATTAATACTTGGGCCTTAATTATGCTTTGATCTAGTTTGAATATTTGGCTTTGATTATACTTAGGCCACACTTCTAAGACTTGGACTTTTATTTGTCTTGGACCTTTTGTTGGAATTAAGCATAGATTAGTTTTGGGCCTAATTAAATACTTTGGGCTTTGATTGTTGTTTGGACCTTAGTTTCTACTTAGGCCTGTTTAAGTCTTGGGTCTTGATTACGCTTAGACCACATTTAAATCTTTGGGTCTTGTTTGATATTGGGCTTGTAAAAAGAATTAAAGTTTTGAGCTTAAGGAAATATTCTCTTAGGCTTCAATTGGTTTTAGGCCTTATAGAAAACTTGGGCTTTTTATTTGATTGTGGGCCAATTGGGTCTTATGGAAACACTTAGGCTTTTTATTTGATTGTGGGTCACTTGGTAAGTTTGCCCTCATTTAATTTTTGGGCTTATGGGGACTTAGCCCATATGGACACTTAGATTTTTATTTAAGTTGGGCCTTTTGTGTTTGGGTCTTTTCTTGAATTTGGGTCATTCTTGATTTGAATATTTATTTATCGTGGCCTTTTCTTATTTGGGGCCTCCATTTTTTTCTAGGCCTTGGCCCGTTAAGTTCTCATCATAAAATTATTTCTTCTATTTACTTTGCGTTCTAGAGTTTTACGAGTTCTAAGAGAAACTACTACTCCTATTAATCTTCTACCGTACTATCCAAAAATATGGGTCCTTATAGGGGCCATTAGTTGCATTGAATTATGGACTATCAGAGGAAACATGGACCGAGAAGGAGGTACAAAATTTTCATTTGTGTATTTTTAGATGAACAACTTATGTACATATTGAGTCAGAGAACAGGGGTAAGCTTGACCCTAAGTCTCGAAAATGCGTGTTTGTTGGGTATGGTACCGACAGCTATGGGTATAGGTTGTGGGACTCAAAAAATAAGAAAATGGTTAGGAGTATGGATGTGATATTTAACAAGTCTATTTTGTATAAAAATAAACAAGATCAAAAGGATGAGAAAGTAGATAAATCAGGCTATGCTGTGTTTGATGGATTATCTAGCAATGTCTTGGAACCACAGACTCCCACAATTAGGAGGTCTACTAGAATTAGTAGGCCTACAGTCAGATACTTTCATTCACTACACTATTTGCTATTGATAGATAGGGGTGAGCTAAAATGCTTTGAAGAAACTTTGCAGATTGAGGCAAAGGGCGAGTGGGAGCATGCCATGGATGAAGAGATGGAGTGTCTATCATAAAACAAGACTTGGGACTTGGTACAGTTACTTAAGAAAAAGTCAGCACTACATAACAAGTGAGTCTACATGTTGAAGAAAGAAGCTGATAGGAGCAAGTGGTACAAGACTAGGCTGGTAATTAAGGGGTTTCAACAGAAGCTAGGGATTGACTACACTGAGATATTTTCACCGGTTGTGAAAATCTTTACCATCAGGACAATGTTAATTATTGTGGCTGCAGAAGACTTGCATCTGGAGCAACTAGATATCAAGACAACATTCCTTCATGGGGACTTGGAGGAGGAGATCTACATGCGCCAGCAACAGGGCCACTCAATCAAAGGTATATAGGAGAAGGTTTGTAAATTGAAGAGAAGTTTGTACGGGTTAAAATAGGTACCTAGGCAATGGCAAAACAACTTTATGGCAGATACCAGGTTCAGTAGATGTCATAGTGACCATTGCTGTTACATCAAGAAATTTATGACGTCGTATTTGATACTTCTCCTATATGCAGATGAGATGCTGATTACAGGATCCAGTATGAATGAGATTTCAAATCTCAAGGTACAGCTGTCCAATGAATTTGTTATGAAAGATTTGGGGATAGCCAAATGGATACTTGGCATGAGAATCAGCAGGGATGGAAAGGGTCAGAAGCTAAAGTTTTCACAATTAGAATATGTTGAGAAGGTCCTGCAACAGCTCAACATGGAAGGTGCTAAACTTGTTAACACGCCTTTGGGAAACCATTCAAGACTTTCAAGGAATAAAGAGCTGTCATAGAGGAAGAAAGAAGTTACATGGCCAAGGTACCGTATGTGTCAATCGTAGGTAGCCTGATGTACGCCATGACCTGTACAAGACCAAACATTGCCTATGCAGTCAGAGTTGTGAGTAGATTCATATCAAATTCGAGAAAGGAACACAAGGAAGTAGTAAAGTGGATTCTGAGGTATCTTAGAGGCACCACGGGTTATGCTTTGTCTTACAATGGCTCAGGTATCTAGTTGCAAGGCTATGTAGATTCAGACCTGGTAGGGGACATTGACTGCAGGAAGAGTACACCTAGGTATGTGTTTACCCTGAGCTGTGTAGTAGTCAGCTGGGTTTCCAAATTGTAGAAAATAGTAAAAATCTCTACCACAGAGGCACAATAAGTAGCAGTCACAGAGGCGTGTAAGGAGTTGATATGGCTAAAGGGTTTCTTGAAGGGGCTGAGAAGAGGACAAGACAAGTGTCAGTTATTTAGTGAAAGTCAAATCGCTTTACATCTGGAAAAGAGCTCGGCATCCCATTCAAGAACCAAGCACATTGATATCAAATATTACTTTATTCAATCTCAGTTGGAAGATGGACAACTTAATCCGGAAAAGATTCACACGAATGAAATTCTGCAAACATGTTCACTAAAGTGGTGACAGTGGAGAAGCTGAAGGACAATTCAACTTCGGTCGGTCTTCAAGCTTAGAAAATGAGAGGATAACTCAAACTGGATTTGCTTGGTTAGTGCTTTGAGGCTGTTAGATAATTACTTACATATGTTAGGGTCTTATATATGTTAGGGTCATTTTGTAATAAGTTTGGTGCCTCTTATATAAACACTGGTGTGGTGTAGAGGTGACGTTAAGCCTAATTATTCTTCTAATAGCATCTTCTCTGTCTTTCTCTCTTCTTCTTTCTTTCCTCTTTTAATACTCTTCAACTTGGTATCAGAACATCCCAATCCAACCTTCTTCCTTCTTTTCTCTTTTTCTCCTTTTTTTCTTCTTTGAATTCGTGATTGCAAAAAAAAAAACCCAAAAAAAAACCCAAAATTTTTTCCTGATGATTGACTAGTCCCGATCTATACTTCCATGATTTCCCTTTTTTTTCTCAATTGTTTGATATTTTTCTTCAAATTTTTTCTTATTTTCGGTGACGATAGAGTGTTCTTCGCAGATCACAACTTGGAGCCTCCTATCTTTGTTTTTTTTGTTCCAATCTCTTTCATGGGTGTCGCAATCATCTCTATTGGCCCTTTTGGGCATCGATTTGTTAATTTGAACACTATTGGAGAGGATTTGAGTTCAAACAACTCCGGTGTCTAAGGTTTTACTGCATTGTTTTTGTCGCTAACTGTTCTTTGGTTTAGATCTAGTTGATTCGACTTGGTTTTAAGTTAGGGTCTTATATATGTTTAGGTCATTTTGTAATTAGTTTGATGTATATTATATAAATACTAGTGTGGTGTAGAGGAGACGTTAAGCCTCATTATTCTTCTAATAAGATTTTCTCTGTCTGTCTCTCTTCTTCTTTGTCTTCTCTTTTAATCCTAAATCATTATTTTACTCTTCAACTGAGGTGACAGATATTTCTGGGTTTTGGAAGGCTTGGAGTTAATTTACTTCAAGTAGAAGAATATTGGAGGTGTAAAGAAAATCCAACGGAGGAATAAACGGATCGACGGTTATACGTCTGCTCGACCGGTTTGAAGCAGCTTGCAATAATTTGTAATTTTTGCAAAAGAATCTAAGAAGTGTGATTGACCGATTAAGTGGTCTAGGGACCGCTCGAGTGGTCTAGCGACCACTTGAGCAGTCTATGCGGGAATGCTGTTTTAATTATTGCCTAGGGTTTTATGCAACCATTATGTTTTGATGACCTAATTCTCTCATCTCAAGCCCTGTAACACTTGTACTCTATTCCCAATCGGTTTATAGTAAAAGTGTGTGCCCATGGACGTAGCATTACTTGTCGAACTATGTAAATCTGTGCGTCTCTATTATGTGGATTGTTTTCTTTCTTGTTTGTTATCTTTTGTGGCTTGTGCGTTATTCAAGAAGGCTTGTGGTTTGGATTTGATCATGATTTAGATCAAATTCACAACACAAACAGCCATAAGCAATTCATGTTCACTAAGTCGCAATAAATAGAGATAAGAATTCTACTATTTACTATCTTGGCCACAAACTTAGACCCAAATGCAAATGCTCCCTTTTCATGGCTAAAAAAATATAATATTGACCAGTTAAGATAACAATATCTAAATATGGACTAAGATAAGTTCCACTATTGTTGGAATGATACCCCAATGTCATTCTTCTATAAATTATTTATATTACTCTTGATCTCACATTCTTTATTATTTTTTTGACTAAGCTAGCTTCATTTTGCTCCTCCTTTTGAAAAACTTTGGTATTTCGTTCTTTTTACACAGAGTATATTATGTTGAAGCCGAAACCGAAATATAAATTGAAACGGATTACTTGCAGATTGTTTGAATTATATAATCTAAAATACCAGAATGAAAAGATGGTTGGAGATGAGATGAGTCACGGACTATGTCACTCTCTTTAAGACGTTTCACAGCTCCACCATCTTTGTGCAAGTAGTTGTAGTCACACCGTTCCTAGAATAAAATAGCTCAAAATCTCAGCCTCTGTCTTAGCTTCCCAACACGGAGGAAAGCCGGAATACACCACACAGTTGAATTCAATAGCCCACATAATGAAGCGAGAGAGAAAGTTGTATTATTTTCCTTGTTTTCAATGCAAAAGGAGGGATGGATTTATAGAATGGGAAGAGGAATGACGAGAGTAAAATTAGGGCTTAAATTACGGGATTAGATAGCCGTTATCAATCTAGACAAATTGTTGGAAGGCTTGAATCAAGAGATTGAATGGCAGATATCAATTAATAAATATTTTTAGTAATTCATAAAATCATTAGCCCAGTTTAAGCAAACAAAAGCGTTTAAGAATTTTTCTGAATTAAAAAAATTCTTTTAAAATTTAGTTCTTATTTGACAAGAAACCCAAGCTTAGGCCTAGGCCCAACCTAGTGCAAGCGTGTGTGTTTTTTGACGCATACAGGACGCACACATATTAAGGTGTTTTCATCGAATTCGGAACCTCTTTGGGCAAATCCAAATTCGAGTTGGGCCAAAGTGGTTAGTGGCCCGTGTGTGCACGGGGGCCTCTCTTGGTCCACACAACTAACAACTCAATCCAAGATTGGTACTTATAAGAAGGGAAAACTCCTCTCTATCCAAAGTGGGACAAGACGCCAAGAGATTTTTGAAAGACATTATAAACCCAACATATTGTGGCATTGAAAGCTAACTTCTTTATGAGCACACATAACCCTTTCCCTTTGAACTACAAGGATAACAATTGTATTAAATCATTTCGGGAAGGTCCATACCAGTTCACATTACATTTATGCAATATTTCATTCCAGACACTAGCTGAGAAGCTACACTAGAAGAATAGGTGATCATGAGACTCACCTATATCTTGGTATAACATACAATAAGAAGCTTTAATTGGCTCTAGGCAGCCCTTTATTTTCTAGTTCTCTAACTATCCCAAACCGAATTTTTCATAAACTTTCCTAAACCACTCATCAATCAAACTTCCTTACCCTTGATTGAGTAATTGGGGAGGAAAGCAAAAGGGGTATTCCTACGTAACTGATAAGGTTAGTATATGATATAAGACATGCCATCTTTGCACAATAAAAATCTACCAACAATAAAGACCATTTGAACTTATTATTGATTAACAATGATCTCAACACATGATTTTTTCTTGACACATGCAAGATATTGTTAAGCATTAGCTCCTTACCCGAAATCATATTTAGCACAATCTTTCCCTATTGTACAGCTTTTGTAGTGGAAGAGTTTACCATGAAGAGTTGTTCTTCACTTGTTACCGATTAATAGGTGGTGAATGTTTTCTGGTCTCCATAGACGTTACAAGTTGCTCTGGTATCCATCTACCATTCTTTGGAGTTAGATCCTACTAGATTTACTCTAAACACAACAGCCGATAGATTCATCTTATACACATCATAGATAAACTCTCTATCTAAGTTATATTGATCTGGGCATACTTCGTTTCCTTAAACTTCTTGAATTACCACTTTAAAAAAGAATTGGAATCCATAATTATTTTTCTTTTTTGCACTACGGTTATCCTTTTTAGTCCTCAATATGAGTATCAAGTCCTCAACTTTTATTTTATGCTTTGGCTATGATTCTTGTGGTTTTTTTTTTGTTTATGTACTTGTTCCACCAGATTCACCGTAGCCTTGAACTACAATCCCTAATTGTTTTTCTTTTATGCATTACGGTTATCCTCTTTAGTTCTCAATATGACTATCAAGTCCTTAAGTTTCATTTTCTTGCACTAGTTTTTGAAATCTCTCCAAGATGCTGGTCATTTTCCAATAATAACGACCACTTGAAAAGACTCACTATGAGATATTGCTTCTGCATGAATTTTATATTATATCATTTGAGCTTTTGAATTTGACTGATGACGATTTTGGAATCCATCATCAAATACTCGAGGAGTCTACGAACAACAAATCTCTTTATTCTAGCATCTTTTGTCTTGTAATTTCTATCCAAGAACTCCCACAATTCTTTTTCCATTTTAGGGGACTATACACATTATACAACATGTTTTCTAAACCATCGAATATGTAGTTCTGCCATAGGAAATCACCATGCTTCCATACGTTCACCACAACAACCATTGCTGATCACTCCCATTATCCTTTAGAGAAGGAGCATCTTCTTGGAGAAATTATGCCAAATTCAAAGCTGTAAGACAAAACAACATTTTCTGTTGCCATCTTTTAGACTTTGTCCTATTAAATCTTTTTAGCTTTTCTTTGTGTTTCACCAGAATAATGGCGGAAACAATAGCATCTATATCAAAGCAAGCAATATATGATCGCCTAGAAGCTCAAAATAGGGGTTCGAAGGTCGGGGATGATGACTTAGACTTAATCACACCTATCAAGGCATCTAGAAGAGAAGACTACATGGAAGGGGAAAGAAAAAGATCAAACGAGGAGGGAGTAATAGTATCTTGCGAAAATGGAGAAGAATCTGCAAATAACGAATGTAGAGGATGCACAATAGGGCAATCAGAGAAGCCATGGCTAATGATAGTAGGGGCCAGTGATACAAGAAAGGTTAACATAATGGAAAACTCAGAACCACTAGATGATGTTGCTAAGTCCAAGGGTGATGAGGCCTTTACATCGGTGAAAGACGATGTAGGAGAGATATAGAAGAATATAAGCAGCTTCATAGAGCCCGAGGCTGCTAATGGCATGGGTCTTACTGGGGAAATTGGTATAGAGGAAGACTTATTTAAAGTAGGGCCAACAAATGTAGTCACTGCATATAAATGAGATGTTTAACCTTCCTTAAAAGGAGGGAGGAAAAAGACGAAAAAGTCATTGTTTGATTTAGGCTTGCTTGGCCTAAAAAATTGTAAAAGAAAGGGATAACTAGAAGAGTTGTAAGAAGGGGCAAAAAGAGAAAAAATTTCTAACTCTCATTAACACAATCCTCCCTTTCTACTTTAGACTTTCTGAACTGTAATAATATGATAAGGAGGGAGGTAGAATTGGTTTTAGAGACAGGTAAGCTTTTGGGCCTAAATTTCGTTGGTGTTGAGGTGCAAATTCTGTCAACTATAATAGCCATGGAAGAGGCTAAGAAGAGGCTGAGGAAGGGATGAGATTTTCAAAAATGAAGATCTTATTATGGATCGTGAGGGGTGAAAAGTATGGAGAAAAGGAGTTTGGTGAGGAAGGCGATTAAATGAAGGCATATCCAATGGCGATTAAAAGTAGATCTAAATCCAATTGTGAAGAGTTCATACCCTTTGGCTAATGTGTTTGTTTTCCCTTTCAGTTGGTTACCGTGTGTTTTTTGGAAGGCCCTTGGTTTTTGTGTTTTGTTGAATTGTTTATGTTGCTGTTGTTGTTGTGGCTAGGATGGAATAGTTGAGCTTTGGTACAGGCCTGGTGTGACACCCCGTCCTCCGGGCACGTCGGGACATACATAAATATAAACATAAGGATATACTAGCCATACATTCATATTTACATACGATAGTTATTACATTATAAACGAGTTCTGAACTGTCCAAAATTACATAACTATTACAGTTTCACCGAGAAAATTCAAAAAAAGCTAAGCAGGGGAAAAACTTCATGTAAGAACAAAAGTAGAGATCTTGATTCCTCAGAATGCATCAGCTGGATCCATGTGCTCTTGGAATTCACCTTGTCCTTCCAACTCTTCTTCTCCCTCGGAAATGACTTCCTCAAAGAACTCCTCCTCACCTGTGGCACGAATGCCATGAGTCAAGGCCCAAAAGCAAAACACTCTAACCTTCTAACTAATCTCACGGCACAAAATTTACCACAACACACACCATATAACACCAGTATAGTTTATAGTCAAGGAGATAGAAAAATTTATGATAGGATAGCAGATAAGTCAATAAATATGCGTGTATGAAATGCAGATGCCCAACCCAACATACACTCAGATTATAACAGGGATTCTACGTCGGGAATCACCAAAGTAGACTTGATGGGACTTTGATCACCAAACCTATCCTCTCCTCGTTGCGAATAGTAAATGCGTTGCTGGGCGTCATGCCACAGCTGTTTTACTCAATGGCAACGGCGTGGGGGCGGGCTAACCAGTTATCAGCCACCCTTATCCGGCCAACAATCCCCACCTTAAGAACCAGGATGCTCGTTTAGCATCAACCCAAAGTCTAAATCATCAAAACTAGAATGCTAGCGACGAACTCATAGTACCCAGGGTGTATAAACCAAATTTGTAACACTGGGGACACACCCATGGTGTATAAACCAAATTTGTAACACCGGGGACACACCCAGGGTGTACAAGGGGAATATATCCCAAAATATTTACAAAAATGGCAACCAAGTACGCCATAAATTTAGAACCAAGAAGAGTAATCTCAACACAGCCCATTCCAACAACGGTTTGCACAGATAGACTCCAACATGCCAGGATGAAAATAACAATGTTCATGATGTATGGTATGGATCTCAAATACAACCATCTATAGCATGGCATCAACTAGCATGGCAAGATTCA
>JAULJZ010000023.1:5621505-5634634 GCA_032270985.1 Heliamphora pulchella
AAGGGGAAGAATGTTGATCTAAAGAAAAAGAAGATAAGAGCTGTATAAGAAAGTCCAAAGGAATATGTAAACTTTCCAACACATAAATCACCGGTTTGATGCCCAATCCCAACCTTCTTTTAGAACATCCGATCATGAACAACACAACCAGAGGAAGAAAATAAAATGTCAAAACCAGAATTAGAAATCTAATTAATAAATAGTAAACTGATAAACAGTTGTGGTACATAAAAGACATTAGGAATAGATAAATAAAAAGATGAGAAAGAGAAAACATAACCAATAGAAACAACTTGCATAGAAGCGCCATTTGCAGTAGAAATAGTAATAGGAGAAGATGGGAAAATATAATGACTAATACTTAAAAAATCAGACGATATATGATGAGAGAAATCGATATAAAATAACTAAGTAGTGGGTGAAATACTAGTGAAATAAAAGCTATGCAAACCTGGAGAGAAAATGGTCACAGAAGCATGTGGCTGAGCACCAAAAGATGCAAGCATAGTCCGAAACTCACAAAACTGATCTAACAATGACATTTGTTAAAACTAAACCTCACAGGAAAAATATCACACATCGAAAGCAAAATCTCGCGGGTTAAGTCAAAATTTCACGATCAAAATACCACAAAAAAATCTTGTGAGTAATAGATAATGCAAAATATCCTACCACAATCACAGGTCCAAAGAGCCGAAGCAAAGAAGAGAATCGAGATGGCATAAACAAGGGATGAATATGATAAAAAACTAGGCGAAGGTCTGTTACACATTGTCGGAGTCAAGCATAGATCCAGTGAAGTCCTTGGTGGCAGGAGGAGGGCCGACGAAGGTCTTAAGAGAAAACACCAATCGAGTCGGGTCACGGGTATCAAAGTAAAAGACCAGATTGAGCACTAATTCACCGGAGGGAAGATCTGGTTGCACTGGTGGTTGCCAATGGTGTATTGAGGGTCACCGATGGTCGGAGAAGTGTCGACGATGGTCGTCAATGATGGGTGATGATGCGAACATCAGCTATGATAGACTAAGAGAGATGGTGGAGTTTGATGGTTCGCAATGATCTGCGATTGCTACAGCTACGCCGGTGGTCCAAAAAGGTCGACCATGATCGGAGAAAGTTCGACAGTGGTCGGAGGATGGACAAAGGTGGTTGCCAACATTGCTAGGTTTTCCTTTTCAAAGAGAGGGAAAAGCGATGGAAATGAAACTAATGGTATGAAATGACTTGTGACGTTGGTAGGGTCCTTCGTGGCCTGCGAAGATCTTAGGCTATTGTCGCTGTCCAATGTTCTTGATTTTGCAAAATAGATGGTCGATTGATGATACTAGGTTGCCAATCAATTGATTTTTGGATTCAAATTGCAAATATTTAGATATGTACTTTGATACCATGATAGAAAAAGAAGAGAGAAAATAATCTATTATCTCAATAATCAAAGGCTTAATCAATTAAGATGAGTTACAAAAATAAATAAAATAAAACCTAAAACCTAAAACCCTAATTAGTCTTAATGACTAAATTACCCCTAAGCTAACAACCAAATAACAAATTAACAAAAAATACACTTTCCCAATATATGTGTGCATATAAGTGGAGAGATCATGGAATGCATGCATGAATATGACAATATTTCCTAATTAGGACCACAAATATGGCACACATTTTTCCTTCCTAATTAGGACCACAAATATGGCACACATTTTTCTTGACATTTTTAAATCTCTTGGTTGGTATCTACATAAAGCTTACTTGCAATTGAGTGGGTCATTTGGCCCAACTCAGATTTGCAGACAATTGGTGTTAGTACAACATTCTTCATAATTTCCAAAAATTGTCCCACAAAAGTTTTATTGCAAATGAAAGAATGGGATCGAACTTTTTTATAAGAAAATGATAAATCCATAAAACAAACCAAAATTTAGAGGAAAATTAAAATGTCAAATTTGTTACCCTAAAATGATGTGACGCATTTTAAAGCTTACATATGCTTCTCTATGTTTCCGTTCAAGAGAGAGAAAGAATTTTCATAATTGCAATTGCAATTTAAAAAAAAAGACAAATAAATAAAAATTCTAAACTCCATTTTGTTAATGAGTTTCAATTTTGAAATTATGTAAAGAGATCCGATTAACCCTAGGAGGGGGTGAATAGGTTAATCCTTGGTCAATTAAAAAATTAAAAGATTATTTAGCTTAAGTAAATAAATAATCAACATCCATGAGAGTAAGACACAAGATATAACGTAGAAACCCTTGGGTAAAACTCGGAATGAAAACCACGACACCAACACACAAAGCACTTTTCACTATGAATAAAAAAGATACAAGCTAGAAGAATAAATTAATTACACCCGTTACCCAAACGACGACCTAACTTCTTTGCTTGAGATAGCTCCCTAAGCTCCTTCTTGATTCCACAGATCCAAGTCGCTTCAACTTCCTGATCTACGTAACCCAACGACTAAAATGTGATCCGAGCAAGTTTTAAATGATGATGAATGACCAAAAAGTGTAGAAAGAATGTGTATGTGAAAAATACAATCTAGGTTATGAGTACACTTTAAGGAAATGAAATACACCTAGATTTCTACAAGAGAGTTGACAAAAGATTAACAAGATGATTCAAAGTCAAAGGGGTCAAATCAGCTAATCAAAACTCTCAAAATTCCTTTTGGTGACCCTAAAACGAGAAAAAGCAAAAGCTTATATACTACCAGGGTTCAAGACAAAAAGGTGGCAAAAAAATTGGCTCTGGGCGTTTGAGCACCTAACGAGCGCGTGCTAGCGCATGAGCGCTCAAGCGCGCCGCAGGCGCCTAGCAAGCGCCATAAAGGTGTTTGACCTAGGAGCGCTCGAGCGCTGCTCAAGCGTAGAATGAAGAGCTCAAGTGCATGGCGAGCGTTCCAAAGTGCTCAAAGGGTGCTTAGCGAGCTCACCCTACTAGAAAGGGCAAAAGGAAGCACCAAGAGAGGTTCAACGCTCAACCGCCGAATAAGCACCTAAAGAGCGTTGGACTAACACTTGAGCGCCTAAAGGGCGCTTAGCGAGCGGACCCCACTGGAGGAGCCAAGGTCCATAGGTGCTCGAGCGCCTAACAAGCGCACCCTACTGGAAAACAACCACAAAAGCCGGCGCTTGAGCTCCTGGTAAGCGCTCAACGAGCGCTAAGACAGTGCTCGAGCACCTCTCGAGTGCTCAACGAGGGCCGAGTAGAAAAGGCTAACCATGATGCAAAAAGATGGGTCATGCAACTAGATGATGCAAATGCAAAGCGTCCCGACCCAAACTGAGCTACAATCATCAAAACTTAAGAAACGGATAATACAGACTTCTGGAGGTTTTGTCTAGACACCCGAAAATCGCCAATTACATTTACAAATCTAATCAAATTATAATTGTCCGAAGAAAAATTATGACTACCCTAAACCCAATTATTAGATCTGGGTGTTTACTTTCCCATAATCTTTGTGAACTCAAGGACATTTATAGGCACACACTTCCACCATCAAGAAACACTCGGATTTTCTCCAAGTGTTGGCCAAAAGAGGTGGTGTTTTGAACTTATATTTTTGTTTATTTGTATCACAGTTAGTCTTTCTTCGATGACATAAACTGAATCTAAATAATTAAAGATGTATTTCTGGCAATACTATTGCACTTTGTGATACTAGTACTTTGTCAGAAACTTGAATTACATAGTTTTGTCCATTTCTTATTTATTAAATTAATGGTCCGATAATGTATTTTTATCAATTCTATTTTTTTTTTTAAATAATAAACCCATAGATAAATACTGTTTTGGCTCCACTAAATAAATCCTGCGTTTGCAACGTGCACATGTAGACACGAAATTGAGTTGAAAAACCCAATCCACACAACTTAAAACTCAGGTGTTGCAGAAAGGAGAAACTGAGCATTATAAACCGTACGGAGGGAGCTCAAATTGGGCAACGTGGGACAATCCAACAAAGTGATCCACAACTTCATGAATAACTACTCTAGATTGAGGAACATTCAAGAAGAGCACACTAAGTTAAAAGAACATCCCCAAACCATTAAGATGTCCAATCTAGAAAGGACTAAATTTGTGTTCATTCATTTATTTGCTCCTCGCAGATGATATCATTTCATGTGAAGATCACATAAAGCAAAAAATAAGCCAGTCATAATAATTATTTTCATGAATTTATGTAGCTACTATGCATTTTGAATGTTTCAAATTATACTTGAAAGTTAAAATGAAATCAAACGTATTTATGAAATTTTACAAGCACCTAGATACCTTTGGAGAGAGCAAACATCTCATTCTCCGCCACTTTTTGCCAAGATGCATTCACTGTCTTATCCACCATTGGCAATAAGTCTTGATGGTCAAATGATTTCTGGAAATTTTTGGTAGTATAAACCTGGCAGTTTTTCCCCAAATGAAGTGTGGAGAAAGGATGTGTTAGAATTTCGCCTTATTCAGACCAAGCAGCAGAAAGCAGTAAATAACATGAAAAAGTTTGCCAGTTCCAAATACAAAGAAACTACAGATTCGTAATTTGAACATCTTTATAGGGCATGTTAATTGCTGATGCTTCAAACCCAGTGACAAATGAGAATTTATCTTCATCCCACACATAATACACAACATTCAAGCAAACAATAAAAACAATAACATTCACTGGTTAAGGGACATTTTTTTAGCTGAACGGACATATTGAAAACACATGAAAACTGCAGTCTTCTAATTCTTGAACCATTGTTGCAAAATTCACCTATATGTCCACAAATTGGTTCAAGCAATTTAGACTCACCACGTTCTCAGTGAGTTGATTTTTCACTTCTGTTATATATTGTTGAAAATGGTAAAGTCATCTGGCTACCTCATGCTGCTCTAAAGGCTAAATTGGGCCTAAAAGCTGCCCAACTTACACATTTTTGACCTTGTGACTGCTAACAAGACCATATTGGATTTGTTTCTAATATCCTAGCTGAATTGTACAGGAAAAGAATATAACTCTTACTTCTTCATGAATAGGAGAAAGTGGATGCTCAACGTCCTTTGGACGTTTTGGGCACAGAGAATGAACCTCATCCACAATGGAAGCTCCCTGCACATTGGAAGAGTCCAGCATTATATTGGCATAAGCTAAGTTCTACTATAATGACAAGAAACACTTTTGTCCCCAAGTCAAAACTAACAAGCATACTAGCTAAGAGGAAAAAAGCAATAAAAATACCATAAAAGGAAGGGCATATAAGAAAAACTATAATGCAAATATTTCTTCATAGACTTCTAGGTACCTTTATACATGATGCTTCATCCTCTGATATTGTCTTTTCCTCAGTGCCTTGAGTATTTGATTTCCTTGTACACTTGGCTTCACCATTATGAACCCTCTGCAAGACAGATGATGAATTAGCTGACATTACCCACCATAAGACTGTTAGTCAAAGTGAACCCACAATATTTCAGGGTACAGTATGAATAGGGGAAAATAATGAAAATGATAGCAAAACACCTTCATTATTTCTGGGTCCTTCCATGGCCCCTTGTCAGAACGCAAACAGCCTCCTTGATCAGCACAAGTACAGGTACCTCCTAGAAATTCTGGCAATTCACTGCAAAGACAATCCAAAGTTGGGTAAATAATTCCCATGTTCACTTGGCAGACAACATCACAAATCTTCTGAATTGCAGTGAAAGACGGGAAAGGGATATTGAGGAGGAGAAAAATTTTAAACTGAAAATCAAGAAACTTACCTAGCATCAATTATTTCAAGCAACTTGCTCTGGTACTTGTTACCAAGAACCTAATGAATAACACCTCGCACAGGTTAATTTTATGTTTTCAATCAAAAATAGTTGTTACCAAGAACCTAATGAATAACACCTTGCACAGATTAACTTCATTTTTTCAGTCAAAAATAGCACTTTTAGCTGTGGAAGCTAAACACTTACATGGATCTTTGCAGTAGTCTTAGGGTCAAGGAAAGTCTTGACAGTGTTCCACAACAATCTAAATCCAGAACCCGCATTGATGATGAACATGCGATTCAGAGTCTGGTAGAGTCAATAAATTGGAGTTATATAAATAAATACAATGTATAAACTCTACTACATAAACAAATAAAGGAACTAGAGGCCTAGAACTATATAAACACAAATGAAAAAAGATAAGTACCTCAGGATAATTGTCACCATCAATCTTCTGAAGGCATTGTACAAGTTCCCTAGCAGATTTGTTAAAACTTTTAAGTCCCTGCAGCAACAATGAAATAATAATGATATTATTGTTAAGTCACAAATTGTCCCAAAAGCTTAAGCTGTTAGGAAATGGGTTTAACAATGTATATTAAGCTATTCAACACTTCTCCTCACGTGTGACCATGTCTTGCACGTGGAGAGGCGAACAAACTAAACAGGTGCACCAACACATAAAGTGCACAATAACAAATATAACAGGAAAACATATCACGAGACTTGAACCCAAGACCTAATGGAACTAGAGCTCTGATGCCATGTTAAGCTACCAATTGTCCCATTAGGAAATGGGCCTAACAATGTATATTAAGCTATTCAACAATTGTAAATTCTCTTTCTCAGATGAAATTTTTAGACTCAAATGTATTTTGAAGTCACAGATGCTCTGGTATTTCTACAATATCTGCAGTGAATGTAAATTAGAAGGAATGCATGATCTTAAACACAAACTCTTTTTAGTTAATATTCTCACATACCACTCCTTGCACATCCAGAATGGTTGTACTTTGATCAATGTGCTTCTTTGCTGCAATTGAGCAAGCTGGGAACTTGGCATGAAAGGTCCTCTCAAACTCCTGTACATGGTATTTCACATAGCGGTCCATGGTTGTTGCTTGCATCAGCTTGGTAACGTCTACTTTACCCAGTCTCTCAATGTAGACAGGCCGGCCTTCCTTGTCAACTCCATGGTGTCCTTGGGGATAATATTCTAAGACTTCATTGACTTCCTTAAAATCAAAATCCTTATAAAGAAAGAGAAGAGGGGAAAAATATCAACAATGAGTTGCACTTCTAGTAAATTGTAGAGCAGAATTTTAAAGCATCATCCATGATCTCTCCAACCAATACCTCCTTGATTGTGTCAGCACCAAATTCCTTCCTCCACTGAAGCATATCAGCCCACATTTGCTTTGCTTTCTCAATATCAAATTTCCTGGCCTTCAGAAATCTGTGCGCTCAGAAGTTAACAAGAGAGTTAATCAGATGCACACAGAAAAAAGTAAGCTTACTGTTCTGTAGAAAATAGAAAAAGAGTGATGTTGTCACTCCTTCTCTGTGACACAAGTGCTCCATCACAATACTGACTGCATTCAAACCATCTGACAGCAGCATGCTACTGATTTTTGATGACGAGGTGTCCATCTCTAGTTATTATGTTTTTTGACTTTAATAAACCTTCTGTGGCGAAACTCGGGTCTATGTTCGGTCCACCACACACATTAATTGGACAAAGTCAAAGCACATGATCCATGGTTGTTAAGTTACTAATTGTCCCAAAAGCTTAAGTTGTTAGGAAATAGGCTCAACAATGTAAATTAAGCTTTCTAACACTCCATTTCACATGCGACCCTGCCTCACACGTGAAGATGTGAACAAATTAAAGCGAATAAGTGCACCAACACACACAAAATACAGTGCATAATAGCAAACATAACAGGAAAACAAATACACATCACGAGACTTGAACCTAAGACCTTGTAGAATCAAAACTTTGATACCATGTTACGTCACCAATTGTTCCAAAAGCTTAAGTTATTAGAAAATGGGCCCAATAATGTATATCAAGTTTTCCAACAGTCTTATGAGTGACAAAAACATATAAAAAAACCTAGCGGAGGGTATGAGTTTCAACACCATGTTGGGTTTGGTAATGTGTATAGATTCGTAAGCTGTTTCTTAGTCAACAAAACTGTGTGTTTGTGTGTCAAGTGGGAAAGTGTATACATACATGTTATGATCTACCTATTAGATGTTTATTCTACGCTTTCCATGTCTTCTTATAGTGTGGGAGTCTGGGATCGACCTGAGTAGTGGAATTTAGGAAGATATAGTGTATTGTAATGGTTGAAGACTATTGGAAGTCAAGGAGGTGAGAGTTGTGTTTCCAAAAAACATTAATAACCAAGCGATTTACGTTTTGAAATGCAAGTTCTGAATCTCTCACTTCAACTTGGAGCTATTGGACAGCTTTCAAAGGTACTTTTCTTGTTTCACTTCTGAAGTTCATGGCACACGTTTGTTCCAATACGAACAAATTGGCATTCCAAAGCGATCCTCTAAATCTTTCTTATTTATTTCCTTAATATTGTTTATATGAGAAAAAATCAAACATAAAAACTAAAAAAAATAGAGAAAGTAGGGCTTTTATAAGACAAAGTGTAAAAATTTTAAAAAATAGTTATAACGCTTCTTAGAAATGTGTTTTTATATAAATAGTTTAAAATATAAAACTCTATCTTATTGGTAATAATTTCAAAAGAATACATTCTAATATTGTAATTTATAGAAGTCTACTCCTATCTTACTCTAATTTAGGACATGTGGTGTACCAAGTTCCCGTTTTCATTCTTTGCATCACAATGATCCGCGTTCTAAGAAACATAAGGTGAGAGTTCAGGGCAACACTAAAGAGAGAGGGTGGTAGTAGGGAACTTAGCTGGAGATAAGGTGTGAGTTAATTACCTAGGTTGGGGGTCATTTCAATAGATGGAATAAGAGGAGAGGTCAACTCACTTCAGAAAAAATGATCCCTCCTAGTTGTCTCGACATATAGGATGTCACAGCCTACTTGTTGGCTCCTTTGAGGCCTTAGACATTGCGGCCTTTATCATCAAAGCTGCAAATGAGGCTGGCTCCTCTGAGGCCTTAGACTTTGGGGCCTTTATCATCAAAGCTGCAAAGGAGGCAGATATGATATGTGAGAAGTTGTATAATAGAGAGGTAGGTATGATCAAGGTTTTAAATATCGGTCGTTACGTATCGTATCGGCCGATACGTATCGAGATTTTGGGCTTTCGATGCCGATATTTACTAGTGTATCGGCCGATACTGTCGGATATCTACCGATACATGACAGTATCACTGATACCGATACATCTTCCGAGACAGCGATTTAGAACCCTGGGTATAATACAAGCTTCTAAAAGTTAGGCATCTAAGGCGACCTTGCTCTCTCTATAACTCGTCACGGTGGAGCTACCTTATTGGAGGAAAAGCCAAGCAACCTTGAGAGACCCTAGGTTCTAGCCCCTAAGCATGGTTTTAAATAACGCCGATACCGTTGCGTATTGTCGTTATGCAACGGTATCTCAAGCATACAATTCGGATACACGTTCTAGTATCGAAGTTGTAGAAAATCCTTAGAGTAACGACCGATATGGCCGACACGTATCGTGTATTAGTGCCATATCAGTCCGTATCGACCGGTACTTCTGATACATGACCTGAGACAACCCAATAATTTGGCTTCACTTTCCTACCTCGAATTCTATCTTCGTCTTTAAAGTTAGGTATCAAAATGTTAATTAAAAACACTTATAAACGTTCAATTTGTAGTAAATAAATGTAAGATATGCTTATCAACGAGTTCATGTCATTTGCTAGAACTTGAAAAAAAAATCACGAGCGTAGTTGTCAATTTCTGTTATAGTCTGATCGATTCTCTCGATACCCGTTACATGTGGCCGCGACCGTTACGTTAACCGATATCACGATTTAAAATCCTACCTTCAAGCTACATTCCTCTTTGGATTCTGAACAGAGGCACCATGTTAATGTTGGAGGCGTAAAGGATGCCTCAGAGGTAAGCATGACACTCCAGAAGTTTGCCTAAGGGGCAGCGAGTAGCTAAAACAGAGCCAAGATGGCTCACTTGCTCCGAGGCGAGGCTACTTTGCTTGCAAGGCGAGAAGTGCTGGCGACTCGCTTACTAAAAGGCAAGATCACTTGCTCATAAGAGGTAAGGAGTATGGACGACTCACTCATGAGCGATGATATAGACCCTCTTGAGATGTCACATGGCAGAGAGTATCCACATTAGTCTCTGGACTGCTACACCGACATTGTACTGCTAACCTACATTATTCTCCACTTTAGGGCCTGTATTATTCCGCTGTAGAGAGTTGGTATGATACATGGAAGTAATATCATGAAGACCATGAGGTGGTAGCAAGTATGATAAATGAGCTACAATATGACATGAGTCTTAGTTGATGCCTCTCTCTCTATTTATAACTGGTCGAAATGAATTGGTTCTCGTGGAGGGAGATTCCATTGACAAACCCCTTGTTCTAGCTTCCAAAACATATGCCTTTTTTGGTACCAACCAAGCTGACTTAACTAAACCATGCTCCCAGTCTAGGATATTATATTGATGTTGAAGGCTTAGAAAATGCCTTGGAGGAGGCCATCGTGCCATTCTGGATGTTTTCCTGAGGATTAACGAAGAGCTAAAGTGGATCCAAGGTGGCTCACTTGCTTAGATGGAAGATTGCTTGCTCATAGGAAGCAAGGAGCCTAAATGACTCGCTCATGGGCGATGATGTGTACCCTCTTGATATGCCACATGGCAAAGAAATGGCTAGATACCCACATTTCTCTGTAAGTCTTTACAAAACCTTTTCAGTAAAGGGCTTTAAATACAAAATTTAAAAACCCTATGTTTTCAATGAAAATGGGAATAAGAAAAGAAAGCAACCTGAGCATCATATGATAATCATCGTGTCGTGCAGGTAGTAATTCTTCCAATATAAGTGCTTGACGAAATGCATCCACAACCTTTAACTCCTCGGCGTCATGCATATCCTCGATTTCAACCATTTCAATGGACTCAACGGACATGACTCTACTACTTCTCCTGCCCTTTCTTGTCAAGGAATGTCTGAACTTTGTGGAGGCATTTATTGCTGCTTTCTTCAAAGACCCAATTCTAGTCTTCCTCTCATCCTCGGAGTTTTCAATGTCCAGAGCTGTTACAAAAGGATTGAAACACTAAGTCTCAAACAAAAGTTAAAAATAAGAAACCTGGGGAAAAAAAAAAAGACCTCCCAAATGCCACTGCTAGTTGCATTTGGTGGCCTATTCATGCAGTAAACAACAAAAACCAAGGAGCTCCATCAAACTAAATGACTAAATTATCGAGAATAATCAACGAGCTCAATAGATGTTCCACGTTCTTTGGAGATGCATTTCTTTTCCAGGCTGATGAAGAGAGATTGATTGACAATGTGATAAGCAATAACTAGAATTCCCTTCCAGCAGAAACATTGCTATAGTAAGAAACGAGTTGACAGGGAATCAAAAGTTCACAGACCTTAAACTTGTGGTTCATACTTTATATAAAAGGTGCTTTATATGACTTATATCCACGACATGTCCAATAGAAAAGCTCCACACAATCGCTTCAAAAATTAAGAAAACAGGAAGAGAAAAAGAAGAGGTGATGAAACATCAAATATCTACCTGGTTTAGGAGATAGAGGTCCAGACATGGTGTCACTTAGGTGATAGTTGTAACCAACTAAAATGATTTGGACAATGGATTAAAAGAGCAGAAGAATCAAACACTCCTATCACGATGCCAGAACGAAAGCCACTGCCAAATGCCTGCATATCCCACCAACCATTATGGCAAGAAAGTGAGCGCCAATATTAAAAGTGCATCAATAATAACAGCATCAAATTAGACATAAAAAGCAATTAGTATCTCCATTCTCACAGCTTAAACTCAAAAGTGCAGTCAAAATCCTAACAAGACAGCCATCGAGGCCCTGTCTGGTCGTCCCAGAAATGAGACTTGGGAAATTTTAGACATTACACAATTTGATGATTCTAGCAGAAAAAACAACACAACTTTGTAATCTATAACATTAATAGAAAATATATTTATGTCTTTGACAACTTTAAAATGATTAATCAGGAATTGGGACATTCAAATTTCAAAAGATTTCCCCTTCAACGCGTCATAAAAATTCACAGTTTTTCTAATTAGTTAATTCAAAATGTAATAGCTTTAACTTGCACAATCAGACGAGATCTGAGATGATGTATACAACGAAGAATGGGATTCTTAATCGTACAATTCCACAACGAACTTGATGAATTGTGTGCGCACGATAGAGAGAAAAGAGAGAGAAATTACCTATGGAGAGAAAGGGGGAGAGAAAGAGAGAGATGTATAAACTCACCGAATAATCCTCTGGAGATGAACAGCCGATAAAATGGACACAGAAGAGGGAGAATCCAAAAAGAAAATTGTTGAGAGAGAATGTGTTCTTCTGGGTTTGTTTCGTTTTCTTGACGGAGTCTCCTCTCCATTTCCATTTTTAGCTCTCTGATTCAGAGCGGAGAGAGAGGGTTGGCGAAGTGCAAGCCACTCCGTTCAAATCCCTACAGATCTTCCCACTTTCAACCGAATTTCCGCCAACGTCTCTCTCCTTTCCCGGCAAAATAATCGAGTACGTCGCGGCTCGTTGTACTCGAGTGCACTCGTGAGTTCAAGGCTGAAAGTCCAAAACGTTATAGACCCATTAGCTATTGGGCTGGAAATCGAAACATGCTCAACCAAACTAACAAATTCAGGCTCAATTTGGTAATATTTACATTTACTATTTTTTATTTTTATTTAAAAAAAGTTACATAAACTATAAGAAAATACACGTTTAGTAATTGTATTTGATTTTAAAAAATATAAATAATTTTTTAAAAATATTAAATTCTTGTAAATAAAAAAATATTTTTTCTTATTTTGTAAACAATTTCTCATTTTTTATTTTCTCTTCCATCATACCTTCGACTACTGTCTTTAGCCACAATATTCGACTACTACATTTGATCAACATCTTTAGCCACAATATTTGACTACTACATTTGATCAACATCTTTAGCCATCACCTTCTATATCACCGAATGCCACCTCTCCTATCACCTTGTTCCATCAACCACTACCTACTTCTATTCACTATTGCTAATCACTATCATCTCTACTTCTTTGAGTCATCACCTTCACATATTACTTGCACCGTATGCTTGCCACATTTATCTATCCTCTCTACTAAAAAACAAACTATATTTTTTATTTTTGTTTTTAAAGAGAATAA
>JAULJZ010000023.1:5641838-5654689 GCA_032270985.1 Heliamphora pulchella
AAATAAAATTTATATACATATTTATATATTAAATATATTTAATTTATTTAATCAATGGCGGGACGGGAGAAAACGGGACGGGAGTTGCAAATACCGCCCCTTACCCGTTACCTAATGAGTGTGGGAAAAATTCACATAAAACGAGACAAAGAAAGCGAAGGTGAGACGAGTACAGGTATAATTGTCATTCCTATTTACAGTCGAACCATAGTTTCGTCATCGAAGGAAGGAAAAAAATGTAAGGGGTGTTTGGCCAAATTATTGTTGGTAGTTTTTATCTTTTTACAATTAATTTTGGTTATAAGTTACAAGTTATTTAAAGTACTTATAATTTCTATTACAACTTATAACTATTTTTTTTTCTATTTTATTTATAAGTCACAATATTTATCAAACACTCACAATTTTATTATAAGCTATAATTTATAATCCACTAGGTTTAATAATACCAAACACCATCATAATCAATAAGGCCAGATTAATTGTCCCTTAAGGTCAGTTTTCTCTAACTTTTTCCACTTTTTTTTCCCCCACCTAGTCCAGTGTACGCACACGATACTTGAAATTTAATACGTAATATAAAAAATACATATACGCGTACCAAAAAAATAAACAATAAAAAATAAATTAAAAAACGTGGGGTAGAAGAGAAAGGTAGAAGAAAAGTGGAAGCAAATTGGGGAAGCCAAGTCCAAGTTGCTATTGTTTTAGAAGCTTCCACGCTTTACCATAATAACACGGGCAGAGGTGCTGTGAGAATATTTTGGGTTTTAATTTAAATTTTATAATTTGATTAGAATTATTTATTATTTTATATTTAATAAATAATTAATTCGTGTAAAAAATCATATTAATCGGATATCGTTATTTATATGATTGATGCATGTTTGTTTTTAAATAAAATAACTAATTTATAAGATTTTAAAAATAAAGTATAAGTTAAATGTGCACCGATCATATAAATAACGATGTGCAATTGACCTAATTTTTTGTACAACTTAATTACTCATCAAATATAAAATAATGAACGATTTCAATCAAATTATAAAATTTTCAAAATATTTTCGCAGCAGTCATAACAGATCTTGCTGTGCTTTGGGGGCAACAAGAACCGTGTGCCTCGGTATTTTGTGCCTCAACGTATTTGTAATTGATTTTTTCAGATTATTGAATATTGATTTGACTTTTGAGGGCAACTAGTTTGCCTGTTGGTGCTTCCCGAAGATCATTTACATGTACAAATCCTTTTTAGAGTACCCAAGCAACCTTTGTGTCATTAATGCCAATCTCCATTCAAAATGAGTTTATAACGGTTTATATTCATAAATTATTTATTATAATTTTAATTAATACAATTTAAAACTTTTCAAATTTAAATTCTTTTAGAATTAATATATTCTTATGATTGTTTTTTTTTTTTTGAACAGCAATCTTATAATTGTTTGTTCATATTATCATCTCTTAATACTTATCCTTTCAAAACTTGAATTCTTTTAGATTTTAAAATTAATGTAATAATATTATCCTTAATTAGTTTAAATTAAACTAACTTCTTTAGTTGTTTAAACCTATAACATGCATCTTTGTAGATACTATCAATACAAAAAACTCACTCGAAAATTTATTAGAGATTTATCTTTAATAAATTTTGTTTTTGTTTATATTTATAAAAAAAAATGCTATGAATCCTTGGCTAAAACATATTGCTATTATGGCCCGTTTGGTAACGTTTACAGTTTTTTATTTTTGTTTACAAAAAATAAAAAATATGTTTTTTTTATGTTTATAAATAAACAAAAACAAAAACAAAAATATATTTGGTAACATAACTGCTTGAAAAGTGGTAGTTGGAGGTTATGGATAAAAATCCAATCAAAATTTATTTACAAAACAAGTAAAAATATATATTTTTTATTTTTTTAAATTTTGTAAATTTTAAAAAAAATTTACAGTTTTTTAAAAATAAAAATAATTACTCATTATATTTTCGTTTACAGTTTACAAAAAAAATAAAAACAGAAAACATAAACATTACCAAACATACCTTATTATTTAGATGTTCACCCATTTGCATATTACCTGCTGATCTATTTTTTCATCTCCCTAAGTGGTTGGATCAGTAGTTTTTATTATTTATTACCAAGTTGAGTACACGCGTGTTTAATTTGAATTATATAAAAAATTTTAAAAATATTATCACGCTATCATACTTAGATATGTAATAAAATTTACTATTTTTTTGTAAAAAGAAATGGTCATAAAAAATAGAATAATTTTCAAATGGACACGTTTTTAAGTACTCGAATTATAGAAAACATAAAAATTGATATTATGTTTAGTATTTTAATATTTAATTTGTTACAGAAGTAAAATATTTACAAATAATTAACAATTAGTCATATAAAATAGAAGTTAATATTTTATCTAATTTTTTACAAAAATAAAATATACGCAATAGACAAACAATCGGTTATAAAAAAATAAAATAATTTTCAAATGGACACGTTACAAATAAAACAATTTTTGGTCGTGTTTGGGTAAATATTGCTTATTGGGTTATTTTTGTTTATTTTAACTTAAGCAACATAGAATTTGGCTTTATTTTTGCTTAGTTTTGTTTATTTTCGTCTTTTTAAAAAAAAATTATATTTTGATCAAAATTTTTTATTTTTTCGGATAATCTTAATGAGAAGAATCTAAAACATATAATAGTTTGATTAAATGATAAAAAAAATTCACTAGAAACGAAAAATTTACAATATCAAATAAGCTAATAAGTTAAATTCACCCATTCAAGGCATGTTTATAATGATATGATCTATGCATATTTTTATTATATTGTTTGTTTATTGTTACATGTATTTTATTTTTGTAACAAATTTACTAAACATAATGTTAATTTTTATTTTTTTATAATTCGAGTATTAAACATGTGGCTATTTGAAAATTATTCTATTTGTTTATGATCAATTGTTGATTGTTTGTCTAAGTATATATTTTTTTGTAATAATTAAATTAAATATTAAAGTACTAAAAATAATGTCAATTTCTATTTTTTTTTAAATTTGAGTTCTAAACATGTGTCCATTTGAAAATTATTCTATTTTTAATAACTAATTGTTGATATTCTTTTTATTTTTTATTTTTGAATGAATTGATAGTAGTGTACAATTGTGTTTTGATTTAACTTTTTGGCCTTTTAACTTTTTTGCTAAACAAATAATCTTAACTTTTTAAAATTTTTAATTAAAAAGCAAAAAAATCAAAGTTGCCAATCAAACTCAGTTTCCAGTTATGATTTACTCTTTTCCTAGCTCATTAGGCTATGTTGGGTTAGAATGAACAACATATTATAAAGTGCTGGCCTATTAAAATAATAACATTAATAACGAGAAGAAGTACCAGAGAAAAAAGGTGACTTTTCTACTTGCGCTTGATTCAAAAGGAAGTTTTACTCAGAAACTTGCTGGAAAATGAGAATTTACTTCTCCAATTCTAAATGATAAAGAATGGAAGAAATAGAGATTCCATTAATTTACACAGGCTGCATTTCTGTCTTATCTCTCCATGATCTCCTGTTAGAACTTCTATTTCTCCCATCTTTTTCATTCCCTGAACAAACTTCTTCCTCCAGGTGAATGGCCGAGCTGCATTGGCCATCACATGCTTTCTACTTTCTAGTAACCGCATTCGATAAAAGTGTGTGATCAGATGCGAACTAGACCTTTGTTTTGCAGAAATCAATTGTAGTATTTGTTGTCTAAATTGGTGGGGTAAATCTGCCCATCACAACAGTTGGTCTGCTTTGCCCACGCCTGCACATTCCCCACTTAGCTCCCGGGCCAAGTGGAAATTTAGCGTTGGGTCCGGCCTTCCGGTTTTGCTAATATTCACGTGCCTCCCGAGCAGCGATGAACAGTGTGAAACTCCCATAGAATGTCTCCCTGCACAGGAAAGGATGAAACCTTTCAAATGCTGGAAACTGAACAGTAAGAAACTGTTAAATAACTTGATATATATTGTTCGGCCATTTTCTAATAGCTTAATCTTTTGAAAAAATATACAAAAAAGACTCGTACTAATCAGCCATCTATAAAAGATTGGAGGCCAAACAGGAGAATGGGACACATGAGTAGATTGCAACAAATTAGTTTTCAGATACATGATAATAAAGTTCAATCCAGGTGATTCATACCTCTAATTTACATTCTAGAGTCGTGTTTTCTCTGGTGGTACTAACTAAACTACTCTACCAGCAGGAATATTGCTCAAAAGCAAGTACAAAAGCTCATAATGTTGGGTCTGTGGAAAATAGGAAGTATAATAATCCCGTGGAAATGTCCAACAAAGGATAGGAACTGGAAGCATGGTTGTAAGAATCGTACGATTCATGATTCGGTACGAGTTTTACATTATACGATACGATACGTTACTTGAAATTAAAAGTCACATTGAATCGTATGATTCACGATTTGTTTCATTCGAGTCATGATACGATTCTTGAGATTCTAGCAATTTTTTTTTTTTAAATGAAAAATCTTCAAATGACACCATTTAAGACAATGATGATATCCCAACACATTTTTTTCCCTTTTGTCATTTTCCTATCATGATAACTCCTCTCTTCGAAAAGTATCGTGTGCACTCTTATCCATCTGTTAAAAAAGATTCAGTGATCTTGTGCTTAGCTATTTGGATATGCTTATTGTTGTTAGTTTTAAATAATTTACTATATGAATTTTATAATAATTTATAACTAAGTATAAGTACACAATTCATTCGAAAAAATACAAAGTGTACAACCATTGCTATGAATTAAATAAGAACAAACAAATTAGGTACAATATACAAGATTTTATTCTACAATATTTATAAAACAAAACGTTATGGGTTCTTTAAATCCCAAAGTCTCATTCTAGTTTTTTTAAGAATTTATACTTTTTAAATATTTAATAATATATGTCACAGTTTGATTGGTCCAAATTTGAAGTTTTTCAAAAAAAATTAATAATAAAATTAGTTCAAATGATGTATTATCTCTAATTAGATTATCTATTATCTTTAAGATAGTTCAAATTATTTATCTCTAATCATATTATATATTAAAATTGGTTTGATTTTGTTTAGTTTCCCATACTATGTACTTGATAAATATGCTCTTTTTACACCTAATTGATCTCTATGTCTGTGCTTGAGATATTGATTTCATTCGTGTATATGTGCTACACTCAAAAGAGATTTTTTTTAAAAAAAATTTATCTTTTAATATCGGACATAACTAATGAAAACATAAATATGCTCCTTTACATCTGATTGATTTGCTTGTGTGTTTGCGATGTTGATTTCATTCGTGCATATGTGCTTCTTTTTGAAAATTTTCAGATTATAGAGATGATATATGCATTGGGAGTTGTATAAGGGTTGTGCTGATCTGCGTTGATATTTCAAAAAAAGAAGAGAAAGTATCCCATCATGGTACAAGCGAGCCTTTTTTTCTCTCTTTTTTTTCCTTACAACTTTGGATCTTTGTTTGGAAAATTATAATCTAATTTATTGCTTTTTTATTAGAATGTTTATGTGTGTTTGTGGGTATTTTTGGTTTGTGTAACCTCATTTAGCTTTCCATTTATCAAAAAAGAATCGGCAGGCTAGGGGTTGGAAGGTGGTTGAAGATTTTGTCAATTCTAACATTGTGCTCTGATAATCACTAAAAGATATATTCCATATCATACCCACTATTTTGGCCAATTTTTAATGTTAATTATTATATATGTAAAATTGCTTCCTAAGACACACATGCATTGAAATTGTAACACTAATATGTCTTATTTATTCATGAATCATGATATTAAAATATATGTAATCACCTTTAGATCTTGTATTTTAATTTTTCAAAGTTTTTTTAATTTTTTTTATTAGTATTGACTTTAAAAAATTATACATATTATACAAGTATAAATTCTCCAATTTTATATATTTGACCGTGCATCAGGGTGTTTTTCTAGTAAGTATAAACATAAGTATAATTGTACATTATAAAAATTTATAAAATGAAGTGAATCTTACGATTCATGATTCATTATTGTGGCAACACGATTTATGATTCGGTTCAAGATTTGACAACTATGACTTGGAGCGTGTGTTGGTTATTTCCTTGACAACAAGCTCATTACGTGAAAGCATGGGCTGAGAAGAAATGGGGTACTGATCTATTAGAGGTGATATCTATTGAAAATGGTTCTTCATATTTAGTGAAGAAGCCGTTGACAGAATCCTTGAGAATGGGCTGTATCATTGAGGGACATAGATTCATCAATGTTAAACTATCGCAATCTGGTTTACAACTTTCAATGAGTACTCTTAGGCTTACCTACTTCTCTAGGTGAATCTTTTTAATGTCCCTTTAGAGCTTTGGACGGAGGATGGATTGGACAACGTCACAAGCATAATTGGCCATTTATTACTTGGAATTTTGAATGATCCCATTTTTACTTACCTATTCAGGCTATTCTAGAGTTTGTATTGATGTTTCAAAAAACAAAGAGACCATAAAACAATCAAGATCAATCCTTTGTTGTTCAAATGATCCTATGAAAAACTGCTTTTCACATCCAACATCAAATATTCAGTTCAACGCTGCAGAAAGTAAATAAGAAAAAGAAATTGTATAGCACGATTACCTGACTGATATTGGCATTGATGCCTTCAATCCCAGATGCCACGCCCCAAAGAAAGCAATCGTGGGAATAATCTTGAAATGTCTTTCGTCACTCCATGTTATCACAGCCAAAACTCACAAAGACTATTTTATCTCGAAAAAACAGATGTAATATTTGATGCTTGTTAGTAACTAATCAAGCATGAATCAAACAGAACGGGTGTAACTTGTTAGTCAGCATAACACTCCCACAACATTGAGATCCTTGCTTCAATCACCAAAAATTACCACAGGAGCACATTCCATCATGGAAATGGTGAAACCTCATGCTATCTCTGACCACAATCTCTCTGCCTGTGATCTGAGATGCCCCACACATAACCGAGTGGCAATCCTCACAAATTCTGAGATTCTTCACAATCCTAATGATGCTATCAGCACTTGTGGAAAGTAGCCCAAACGCCAAAGCTAGCTTCTCACTATGAGTCATTAGTATCCGCGTCTTTTCTTCATCATTCAAATCGTAAGGAAGACAACTCAAGTTTGGCCGGTACCCATGGAATTTTAATCTATCTACAAGATCCTCTAATGCCTGCTTAATCTCCCTAGATTTTGGATGGGTCATATCACCTGCAAAGAACTCGTGAATTACTCCTTTCTTTACTTCAACCCAGCTACATCCAGGATTCTTTTTCAAACCCTTTGTTCTCATCAACTTCCTTACCCTTGAAACTTCATCCCACCTTCCTGCTAAAGCATATATGTTAGAAAGCAAGATGTAGTTTCCAATATCGTTAGGTTCAAGCTCAAATAGATGGCTAGCAGCAATCTCAGCTATGTCGGGGTTTAAGTGGATGCGACAAGCTCCAAGGAGTGCTCCCCACACACCCCCATGGGGATCCATTGGCATAGTTCTGACAAGCTCAAGGGCTTCTTCCAAGCGTCCAGCTCGGCCAAGGAGGTCCACCATGCAAGCATAGTGATCTGCAGATGGCGTAACACCGTAAGATTCTTCCATCGCAGCAAACAAGTGCCGACCATGCTCTACCATACCCGCATGGCTGCATGCTGTAAGAACCCCTACAAACGTTACCCTATTTGGTTTTATATCCGTCTTCATCATATCTTGAAACAATTGGATTGCTGCATTAGCACAACCATTCATTGCAAAACCAACAATCATTGAACTGTAAGAGAATACATTCCTCTCCGTCATCCTATCAAACACCTTATACGCATCATCCACACTCCCACATTTCGAGTACATATCTACCAATGCAGAGCCTATTACCACATTATTGGTAGGCCCAAATCCAGATTTCTCAGCAACATCCCGAACCCAATTTGCATACTTAGTAGCACCCAGTTGCGCACAGGCTGATATGACACCGACCAATGTGACTTCATCAGTTTCAACGCCCGCATCCTGCATTCCCTCGAAAAACTCCAATGCCTCCCATGGCCTAGCATTTTGTGCAAAACCAGTGACCATTGCCGTCCACACGACCATGTCCTTCACAGGCAACCCATCAAACAACCCAGCTGCAGCCTCCATATCTCCGCTCTTCGCATACGCAACAATCAACGACGTCCAAGAGATCACATCCTTCTCGGGCATTTCATCAAACACGCGGCGCCCACAATCCAAAAATCCACACTTCACATACATGTCGATCATAGTATTACCAACGTACAAATCTAAGGCAAACCCACCAATCGTTATCGTCTGGGCATGTATCTGTCTGCCCAAATCAATATCAAGTGCAGCAGTACAAGCCTTAAGCAGGGCCGAAAACGTAAATGAGACCGGACCAGTTCCATATCTTCTCATGCAATTGTAGAGACGAATTGACTCGGTGAAGGGTCCCTGAAGAGAGTAACCCCGGATTAGTGCTGTCCAGAGAAACGGGTTGGGTTGTTTAACCCGTTCGAAGACAAGGCGTGGGTAAGGATCCATTGGAGCACCAATCTTGGCGAGCATGCGAATGAGCTTGGTGAGAACAAAGCAGCACTGGTCGAGGCCTTTGCGAACAATGTGGCCGTGCACTTGTTTGATTTGGTCGAGGTCACTGCAGTCGTGAAGAAGAGAAATGAGTCGAGATTCAAGGAGCTTCCTTTGTTGAAGTTGAGAGAAGGGAATGAAGGGTTGATCTGGATTGGGCGCTACTTGTTGAAAGCAGTGTTTTGGGATAAGAATTAAAGGGCTTTGTTTGCAGAATCTCTGAGACACAGCAACCATCACACAGTTTGAACTCAAATTGTTGGAACTCTAGTGGAGAACCGCAGACGACGTATATAAATGTGGTGATCGAGTGGTGTCGCAGAGAGAGAGAAGAAGAAGATGATGTTCGCGCCGGTATTCCTCAATGGTTCTTTCGTAGTTTTTGAAAACGCATGAGGGTATAACTGTAATAAAAAGTACGCACAAGAAGGCGCTCGAATTCAGCCTGAGAATTCAGCTGGAAACCTCTCTTCAGGCGCTCGGAATCTCTCAGCTTCAAGGTCCTCTCTCTAAATCCCCATATCGTTTGATTTCTGTTATCGCTTTGGATAAACCATTCCCGAATGCTCTCAACCTGTTCACTGAATTGCTGCTTTATGATGTTTCAACTCGCTATATTTATTGGGTTCTTGAAAATGTGTTCGTCCCGTCTTTCCTGAAATAGGGTATGCCCAATTAACGGTCTCATTATAGTTGTGCTTCTGATTGTAATGATTTTGAATATGAAGGTCGTGTTGATCAGGATAGGGTAGATCATGAGGTTGAGTGGAAAATTACATGATTGGATTCTGGAGACTGAAAATACTCGACATGTAGTAGTTGTGATTAATATTTTGCAAACATTAGGGAAGTTGTATTGACCTTTCTCATCAATTGTTCAAATTGGATGTTGTGATTGTTTTGAGCATCTTACAAAGAGAAGAGGATCATTGCCACTTAAAACTCCCCTACATTCTCTGAATTAGCTCATCTTAATTTAGGCCAATTCTTAGTTATATTACCCAGTAGCCATTTTTGTTAGAAACACAGGCTACAAACAAAAGAAGAAACTATTGGATTTTCTCGTCAATTTCTTGCTATCCTGGTCTCTTAGTTCTTCGGTAGGACTCAAATCATAAGAGGATATGTGAAAAGCTTTAGTAGTATTTTGAGTGTTTCTAATCTCTTTCAGAAAGTTGGCCGATAATTTATGCTGCAGGTAGGAAAGTTTCTAATGAAATTGAAAATAATTGCAACAGGGTTTACAGTGGGGGCAAGGAATTGTTTTACTTTTATTGTGGTAGGAGGCCATCATGTTTGCGACTGCAATCAGGTACATTGCAAAGAAACCAAAGCCAAAGATGAAACCAATAGAGCTGAAAACGCCACCAGAGCAGACGCAGACCATCACAAGAGTTATTTTTGACATCTTGAAGGAGCATGGTCCTCTTACCATTGCAGACACCTGGGAACGCTTGAAGGTAGCCACCAATTCTGCTCTCAGATTTTTAATTTCTTGGCTATATCTTTCTAAAGATAAATATGTTCATATTCAATTTTCTAGAACTGGGGTATGTGCTTCTTTTCCACTTTCAGTGTTCAAAAAGAAAAAGAGAATAAGAAAGCAGAATCCTATCATAGAATTAAGAGAGTACAGAATATCTTTCCATTTTGAACGGTGCCTCATTTTTTATTTGCCATAGAAAAAGACTCTTGGGAATCCTTCTCTAGTTTCCTTCCTTTTCATTTCCTTTTGTTATCCTCGCATTATTCATATTTGTTATGCCTCGAACCCAAAAAAAAAGAAGTTTGCAATTTCAGTGATTTTGACAATGGTTTTTAGTTCTAGAACTATTTTCCCTCAGATCTTTCAATGGATCAACAGACTCGAGTCAATAAGATAATCCCTAACAGCAAAAATACTTATTTATTCAAAACTTATACACAACTTACTGGAGTCAAAGGCTAGTGTATCCCCCCACATATGCATCAGATTTTTTTGATAGTAACTAACAGTGTTAAGACAAAGATCATATTTGTTGAACCATTATGTGAAGTTTATGTTTATGTGCATTTTTGATTCTTACGTAAGAAATATGTACTAAAAAAGCAATAAAAATGGCACCTTTTCTTACCAAGTTGATTTGGTACTTCAAGTAATCAATACTGAACATCTCAACTCAGATGGTCAGTGCTTAGACAACCTCATAATAGTTTCATTAGATTAAGAAATTGGATGGGATTTTGTTGTGGCTTGACTTTGAATTGTATTTGATTGTTAAAGATTATCTTTTTAACAAATTGGACAGCTGACAAGCTTATTTTTCCTTGTAAGTACTGCCGTGTCTCATCATGATGTGTTCAACACATGTAAGTAATTCCATAGCTCCAATAGGGACATTATCATGATACCTAGAATCAAGGAATCATAGGTCCAGTAAATGCCTTTGCTCTTACCAGTCACCAGTGACAAGGTTTCTGCGTCTGCCATGGTCTGGATCAATGAAATTTATAGTAGTCTCGAAGGCAAATGCAAAGGCCCTCTGCTGATTTATATCTTAAGTTATTTATAGAAATCGGCTGTCTTTGGGATTGAATGATTAAACGCTAGAAATGGTTATAGAAAATTCCGACGTTTGAGTTCTCTCTAATTGCTTAATTCTAGCGAGGGAAGGCAATGATAGGTAGTTATAAAGTCAAATACTTCGGTGTGTTCATTATTGCATTTCAATCAAGTTATGTACTCTAATGTGACCGATCTGACCAGCAATGGAATTATTATTTTTTTTGTCCTTTCAATTTTGGTGATTGAAGCATCACTCTTTATATTTTATACACACTTCATTTTTGTTATATGTATAGCAATAGAAACAAAAAAAGAACAATTATTTGAAAAAAATAAAAGAAAAGTACTGGAATTGAACCTGCATGGCGTTCTTCACATTTTGCAGGATGTCACTTGTTGAGATAAAGTGATCTAGGACAGGTTGAGATAAAATGCGGTAGGGCAGGTCCCAATCTAGGCTGCCATACAAACAAGTATGGTGGGTTAGCGCTTTAATGGTAATGGTCAGGAAGTTTGGTTTTAGGTTTTAGGGTGGATGGCTAGAATTATTCTGATTTGAGGCTGCTTTGGATCTAAAATCTAATGATATAACCTGCTGCATTTTATAGCTGCAAGGAGAATCTGGCTTTTATGGAAAGCAGCAATTTGGAGTACTAGAGGCTAAGGTTTAGGATCAAGGTCTTAAAATTTTAGAGGTTCAAATGAAAGGCTGGATGTAGCATTTTGTTAATGCAAAGGCTTGCTGGGTTCAATCAATCTGGAAAGAAAGGAAAGTGTTGGTACCTTAGAATCTAGCTAATGATTTCTAGAAGTTCCACTGAAGAGAAGCGAGTGAATTCGCCATTGAAAGATAGCAAAACTTACCTTTCCCACTAGGAAAAGGGTTACCTTTATTGTTACTGAACAAAGGTTTTCTATATTTATTAAGACTCTTGGCAAAACTCATGACCAAACTACGCAGGTATGTAGACACAAAACAAACATAAACTTACAGGTTACTGAAATACCCAAGATTGTGAAACATATGCTTTTACTGCTGATGAGATGGAAAAATACCCCTAGGATTAACCCGACTGATTTTACGCTAGAGCCATGTGGGTCGGTCCAAACCCAGCAGAGAATACTTCTAGTCCAGTGACGCCTATGGTGGGACCAATTGGTCCACTACTGGGGCCTACTTTGGCTTTCTTCCCCTTCTTCCTTTTCCAACCATGGAATGTGAGAGAGTGTTCCCATCACAAAGGCTTGATATACGACCCTCGTTCATCTCAGAACACGTGAATTCTGAAACAAATAAGCCTGTTAATAATTTGGTCCTACTATGCACGCTAATCTGACTTCTTGAACGAGCTCAAGTCCTAGATTTTCTTTTAGATGCTTTTAGTGTTATAGAATTAAGGAAGTGGATGTGCATAAGTGGTTTAGTGCCCAGTTGTTTGAAGGAAACTGTGTCCATGTTACTAATTTTTTGTTGGGTGATGGAGTCTGTTTATGCTTTGGTAATGCCAATCTCAATACTCTCTTATTACCATTATCTACCCTTATGCGTCATCAACACCACACTATTCCACTTTCAGCAGCACAGTTATGTATGTGTCATCTAGCAACCATCCTCCGTTTCCAAATTTCTTTATAAAGTTAAACAA
>JAULJZ010000023.1:5664246-5679777 GCA_032270985.1 Heliamphora pulchella
ATAATGAATGATACCAACTGTTGGATTGACATATACATGTCACCATCAAATTCTACTGCCTTCTAATATATGCTGGCATTCCCTCTTCAGATTCCTAGTTTTATCTTCTTTTTATTCTTCGATGTTTTGTTTGCTTTTGTTATTTTATTACTATTTGTGTTCTAATTATTTTTCTTAACGCTAATATGGCTTGTTGCATGTGATTCCACGGTATGCAATGTTTCGTTTCAAGTTATTCTTGCTCATTGTTCCGTGTGAACTCAATCATCTGTAGTGATCCTGCAGAATTTACAATATTCTATCCCTTGGCTTAGGCCTTTATATATGCTTTGTTTCTGTATAGCTCATGTAATTTTTTCAAAAGGAAATTCTTGAACTCTTGAAAAGATGAGGAGCAGAACAAACCCATTAGAAGCAAATCCGTTATATTGGGTGTTGTTGACTTCAGCTGCAGGTGAGGTTGCTTTAATTAATTTAGCACCGTGCAGGAATGGTGCTTTTTAGAAGTTTCCCTCGCTTTTAATTTTTCATGCGTAAAATGGTGGAACTGCTTCTTGTGTGTAATATTTTTTTTGCATTTTTTGTCAGCTGTTCTGGTTCAGGCAGTTGGAGCTGCTTCGATCATGGTTCCAAGTTCCAATTGCTATGCGCTTGACAATTCTAGTCACATTTATGATTTTGTATCCTACTTGTTGTAATTGGTTTGTATTGCACTGGAAAGATCACTTTTTCTTGGTTATAAGTACCTTGAAATATATGCATGCACTTGCAAAGGAAAAGTGGATACTCGTCTACGTCTCTTACATCGGGATCCTCCTGGATGTATCACTCATCATCTGACATTTGAGATACTGATTTTTCTTTTTGAAATTAATTGCCATAATTAGGATTAGGTGCACTTAAGAACACGGTTTATTGTGCTATTATTGGATGGGTTCCCTCATGAAATTTCATAGCTTTTGTTGGACCTGTTGTACGGTCATTCGCAGTAACAGATGATTTCAGTTATGCTACTTCCTCACCCTCCTTAGTCTTGATGTGCCACTGGTGGGACTTGAATGCCAAGTTTGGGCCATGGAAGCAGTGATAGAACACAAAATTAATTAATTAAACTTATTTGATGACAAAATCTTGTTTAATATTTTTTCCCCACTTGATATTTCCAGCAACCAAATGGAGCATAAACTTAATACTTTTACTGACTGTTATTGATCCATCAAATGAATATTGGAAATGGTTAATGAAATTGTTTTCCATTAATTTGACACTCAGAGTAGCTGGATTGGGCAACCATTTGAGTACGATGGGAAGGTAATATCTCAAATGACAACCATACATGAGGATTACTTGAATGTGAAATTATATGCAGAGTGGGTAATGGTCTTTAGTAATCATTTTCAACAATCATTTGTGTCGTGTTTTTTTTTATTGTTCAGGATTCCGACTTGGTAGTTCGATTTTGTAAAGATGTGGAGAGCAGATCACAAACGGTACTCAATGACACCACATTCTCAATTAACTTTTCAGTGTGGTATATGTGTATATGTAGGTCTACAAGTTTTTGGTTGAATAAATTGACGAGAGATGGATCATATTCCAAATGTGGTCCAATACTGCTTCTTTCCACTCCCAATTTTCTGGTAAATGTTTTGAGTCGTTAGGAGTGAATTACTGATTCAGCTTGAGTATCCACCTCTGCCCACTTTAAAGCTAATTACCCTTATACAGGGAACTTGTAGTGATATTTTTATTTATTTTTTTTGTAAGTAAAAGGGAACTTATAGTGATGTTGTGAGCTAGAGTGCATATTTAATGTGAGTTTTTCTACCAGAACAGCTTATTTTGTTGTTTTTAGTGTCGTTATAGCTCACGGTTTTAGTGATGTTGTGATCTTGAATTGCAGCTACGTCAACTACTTACATTATTTACTTTTCTCACTGTAACTTGTGCCGTTATTTCTTTAAGTTGCCAATTGTTCTTTTATGGGAGCGGAATTTTACTTCAAATGTATGGTAGAAAAGAGGAATTTAAAGTCTGGATTTTGAAATAAATGAGTCATCTTATGCGAGACTGTATGCAAAAACTACGTGGGTCTTGGTGTCCCATGCAAGTCTCTGAATACAACACCAATAGGGTAAACTGCAGCTTGGGTGTTGGCATCCAAAACTATGTACATGTTCTGTGTTTACTATGGGAAGGAATAGAACTGCCTCTCTTACAGCCTGTGATTTATCCAATGTCACTAAGCAGGTGAAAATGCTATATCCTGATTTGATGTGCCATAGGTTACTCAGGCTCGAAGGTTCTTCATGTTGAACCCATATACTTAATGAAATAAAGCAATAAACACTTGTAATACTCCCATGGTCAGAATAGGCGTGTTAGAAATAAGATTTTTGGTGTACTTTGTAGTTTATACCCTTTACTCCACTTATAATTTGTGTGCTGGAAATTTTGCAGGGCTACGTGGATTTTGGCAGATTTGACAATTTCAACTATTTTGTTGCTGGTTCAGGTCAAGTTAATTTTGTTCAGGTAAGTCGTAATTGGTAATGGTTCTTATAATGTTAAAAACTACTAAGATATCAGCTAGGTATTATTATTATTTCTCTCCATCTTGCTTATTTCACTCGTTGATGTTCGATGGCTTCTTATCATATTAACACTGTTAGTGCCGTTCAATTCACTTGGAGGTTTTTCATCCTAACACATGATAAACTATTGATCTTTTTAAATATTTACTTGTAATTTCATAGTACCCTTAAGAGTTTATATAACCAAGAGCGTTGCTTTTGTTGCCCTTCTCCTTCAATTTTTTTTCCTTCGCATATCATATGGTTCATTATACACAGTAACAGGAACATTTCTTTATTTCCAAATGAATGTAATATTTATGCTACACTTAATCCAAGGATTTGCATTTACAAGTTTAGTAGAAATATATGATCGGGTGGTATTAATGTTGCTCTTCTGTTCTTTAATTATTTTAAAATACATGTTAATTGGTTGGTAGTTAATACGACAACCGTGCCAGTTGAAACCAACGAACACGGATGAACTCGTACTATGAATCCTATGCACTGTTACTCTAAAGACCCAGTTTCTAGGTCACAAAGCCATAGAGAAAATAATAGGAAATTAAGTTAGTATTCGTTCGGATTGAGGGTAGAGTGAGTAAAGGATAGTGTAGTTATGAGGGAAAGGGAAAGGAAGAGAAAGATAAAGGTGGGAGCTATCCCTCCTCTTGTTTGATTATCCAAGAGAGAAACGAGAGTGTTATTTTTTTCCTCTTGTTTGTTTGATAATAATTAATAAAGGAAAATGAGGTGTTTAATAGTTATTTACTTTTATAACCTTTTTATATTTATATTAGCTTAAATTATTACTTTTAATATAAATATAAAATGCTATAATTGACATTATAAAAATAATGGTATCCATCCCTTAGCTTCCCCTCCGTTTCCTCCCAATTTTGGAGGGATAGAAAACCTATCATTTTTTCCTTCACCTTCCTTCCATCTACTTTCCTCCTCCCTCTAAAAAATAATCCAAACAACATTTTAACTAACATTTTTCTTTTAAATCCTTCTTTTTTTTCCAAACCCTTTCAATCCAAACGAAGGCTTCAAGTCGAGGTTACATAAAGACACAAAACCGAAAGACGAAGTTCTAGGAACCGAGCCTCCTCAAGAAAGACCAATTTGGCCGTTTAAGTCTTTTGAGCCCAAATGTGAAATCGGCAAATCCCAACACTACTTTAGCCCAATGTTAATTAAGTAAGCCCAAGTCTAAGCCTAATATTAATTAGAAGGTCCAAAGTTTTGAGCCCAAAATTAATAAATTCATAGATTAAGCCCAAAATCCAAAGAATAAGTCCACACCAAGATCGTTTGTCATCTTTTCAAATAAAGCAAACAAAGTGAAATTTTTTGTTTTTATTCCAAAAAAGAAAGGGGGCGGGCCACCTTGGGAATTTTGCCTTGTTTGGTTGCCATACTTTTTTTGTGGAGACTTATTCCTTGAATTCTTCCTACACCTTAACTTGTGCAATTTTTTTTTTTTATTTCTTATGTTACATTGACCCCCTTTGTAAATCCTATCTCCTACCACAAAAGTTAAAAAACTTTAACCACAAAAGTTAAAGAACGAGTCTTGAGACAAACCTTTCCCCTAACCTAGTTCCTAATTCTAAGACTAACCAAACCCAAGGTTAACCAACTCAAGTTGATTAACCAAAACCTTAGCATTTGCCTATAAATAGAAGGCCACAACCCCTCTCTCCTCTTCATAATTTCGGTTGTGGTGAGACAAAAAGAAAGAGAGAAAGAGAGAAGAAAAAGAGGAAGAAGAAGAAGAAGAAGAAGGAAAAAAAGTTGTTTAAAAGCTAAATCCAATTTCTAGTTTCAAGATCCAAGGAGATTGTAAGAAACTTCTCTAATCTTTCCGTTCTTCAATGAAAAAGATTCTTTCTTATAAGAACACAAAAAGAATTGGTTTGGAATGAATCAAAATAAGCCTACGTTCCCTAGTTAAGCCAAAATTTTATGTTTGTGTTGTATTGCTGTGATAAGTTGATGAATGACTTGTGTTTTTTTCTCTAAAATTGGTTGTTGGAATTTATGTTTTAACTTATCATGTATGATCCATGCTTAAAAAGTTGATCTCTGTCATGGGAAATTGAACAAAGAATCAAATTAAGTTACTTTAAGCTCTGCTCCAGGTTTTTCATACAGCAAGGTCAAATTTTAAACAATTTTAATGAATTCTTGAAAAATTTCCTTGACCTCATTTTTGTATCCAAAGTTAGATATGGATGTTAGCTTTCAAATAAATATATTTGAAGAGATTTGGTCTGTTGGATTGTGAGAAAATGAATTTTTTTCAAAGCCGTGCACTTCCTGTCACAGTTGGTTCAAGAGGCTAAAACTCTATTTTAGATACTTCTTTTGGAAATGGTTTCTTCATGAAACGTATTCCTAACACATTATTTTAGTTTTCTGCACAATTTGAGAAAAGTTGAATATCATTTGATGGGTCAAAACGATTTTTAAAGTAGACGGACATAATCTCTCTCTCTGAATAGATTCGATCCACTTTCTTATAGAAACCAAAACACCATTTTATGATGGGATTTGGGAAAAGTTTTCTTCATGAAAAAAGTTAGATGACATTTTAAACTAGCTATTGTCTAAAAATCGTGAATTTTTGGGTTGATTTTCTATGTTAAAGTTATTTTCTTCTGACTGTCGGATAAATCTAGCACATATGATAAATGGCTAAGTGATATAGTTTCCTTCACTAAATACTTGAACTATTTGTGTTTATAGGCTGTATTGTATATTTCTATCAAAGTGAAAGCATCTATTGTTGTTATATTTATAAGAATGCCTCATGGGAATTGTTATATTATATCATATATTGGTCCTTTTGCGGACATGTCACATGAGTTAGTACATTCATAGTTTATTACCATGAGTAGTCGCATTCTCGAGATATACTTGGACCATGTACATCTTTAGCCATGCTATGTCATGAGCCATGCTATGTCTTGAGCCGAACGCCCATTAAGTACCGTCGTGGTCGGAAACGTTGGCGGATGGGAGCTTAGCGTATGGGAATGTAATGGTGCCATACTATGATGAATAAGGGGGTGTCCCTTTGAATTCCTGGAAATCGTTATATCTTAGGCTTTGGTTTGACGCTAAACGAAGGCACCACTAACACTTTAGGTGACAGTTGGATGTTGTCCTAGCCCTATGTTGGTGTGGTACGGATGAAACAGCCGGGGTATAAAACTAGGCAATGATGTCATTATTTCACAACAAGGGCCAGTCGTGATGGTTTTAGGTTCAAATACCAAGAAAGTCGAATCTTATGGATCCTCGGCAAGGGATCCATATTTGTTTGTCATTGTGGTTGGGATGGTTGCATGCATGGTGCATTTTTCACTAATATACTCGTTGTAACTTACTTGATACTATGACATGCAAAAATGCAATCTTGATATACTGTCCTGTTATGCGAATTATTTGGAATCCCTGTTAGGATGTTATTTGAGTTAAAAAGGTAGGGTTTTGAAGTTTTTTCTAGGCGTCGCTGCTCATAGCATTTCATGCCAAGTGACGGAGGAGAGCTTACTTGGGAAGGAGGATTCTCGAGCTAGATGGAATACGGTCTAGCATAGAGAAAATGAAGTTCACTTTTTGTTTCCTTTTGTCACTCCCTTGGAGTGTGTAAATATTAGAATGTCTTTTCCTTTTTGCTATGTACTAAATCATCAAACAACTCTGGGAGTAATGTAACATAGTTCCTTTTGTTATGTTTACATGGGGATGATAATAAGGACTCTAATTATTATGACTATGCTAATCCTATGTTAAAATAATTTGGTGTGTAGTATAATCCTTATTAGTATCTATACGTCTTGATGTCCCTAGAATTTGGGGCGTCACAGTTACATAGTTCTAAACGTATCATAGTAATTATGTTATCCATCTACTAACCTTTATCCCATAATTTTCTTTCTTTCTTTCCTTTTTTTATTTACTTACAACGATACTTGCATCACTAGTTCCCCAGCTGATATATTCTGGAAGTCTGGAAACCATTTCTATGGGTCTTGTTTGCTTGATATTTATACTGTGTTCCAACTTGTAAAATTTAATATTTTTTTAATCCCGTTAAATTTAATATTTATGTAATCTCGTTCTCTTTACATACAGGAATTTTACAATGGTGATTTGATCAATTGCGAGCATAGTTACGACAAAATGGGACGGACAGCTCAGGTTAGTTGTATGATATTATCCCTGTTTTTTGTCAGTACATAAATTCTCTCTCTTAAATAAGCTTCAGAGGGTTGTATGAGAATACTGTTCAAAGTGATATTTTTCCCCTTTTCCTGGATATGTATGGGGGAGGATGAGAGCATACAAATCAGGATTTTGTAATCTGAATCTTGAGTTTCCGTTGATTGTACTCATTTGGGTAAATTTTTTCTTTATTAAATTTCAGGTCAACATCATATGTGGGAGTTGTCCAAATGGGCAATGCAAAGGTTGATGAGCTATTCACGTGTTAGTTTCAATGTTTTAAGTTTGCTTCATACTTGAGCATTTAATATGGCCCATGGTGGATATGCTCATATGTCTTTATGTTCAAAAAATTATCAGTGTTTTCAGCCCCCTGTTTTGCTGCCTCGGAAGCGAAATTAACTTGTGGAAGTTCATAAGTCAGTGGCAAAGTGATGATTGATGGCACTGTGAAACCTTTGAAGCCATATTGAGTATTGGAATTTTTAGATTAAATTATTGGACTTGCAGAGTAAAGAAATCAACCCACACGACTCAATTGGAAAAATGACCAAAGCTTCTATTTGTGTACTTGGAGCATAATGAAAACAAAATTGTTTTCTTTTTTTTAGGCAAATACCCACCCATCCACTTCAACACCTTGCACTTGATATGACTTAAACTCCCTACCTCTAATATGGGAGGATAACACCCATACCAGTGGGCCAAAGACCACTTGGTAAAAGAAGTATGTTATCCAACATATGTACCTGTAAATGTGAGAGAGAATGAATTCTGACTTGTTCACAGCTTTGTCTTATCATTGTTGGAAGTTCAAGTTCTCAACAGTAACAAGGGCAGCCAGTTCTGAGCCCCTGCCACCTCTGTATCAAATCTTAAACCTAAACACTGGCGACCTGGCTTTTGGTGGGCAGCAGAATACTACGTTTTTAAGGTTGGAAACTTGGAATTCTATGGAGTCCTGTAAACTGGTTGATCAGATGAATGTCCTTTTGTGTATTGCAAACTGTGCTGGAAGAGACAGTGGTCAGTTCTCATTACAAAACTTGCAGAATGCTAATAACTCCATCATCATTGTCTGTCATCGTTATCATATGTTGTTCAATTAAAAACCCTCAAAGTGTCAAGAGATTTTGTAAGAGAAAAAGCTTTGAATGCACCGTACATATTGATGGGCTACGCCAAATCTTTAAATAAGAAGTGGATTTATGTAACCCTCGCTATGCAAATTAATCTACGACTTTTTGAGCCTCGTCATCTAGACCCTAGACTTTTGACAGCCTTTAGGCAAGCCTAAAAATTGCTCATGTAACATTCTTCGTGTGTCAGCCTACAGAGGGCCTCAAGTGTTTGTGGCTGCTAAATGAATTATGTTATTCATCAACTGTGAATACTTCTGCCATGGAGGAAATGTTGTTAAGTTGACTATAAGGTACCAACTGTCTGACCTTACGCAGAGGTCAATGTTTACTTAATGATGCTTACCTATAGCAGAGTTAAGAACTCCGTCAATCGGTACTCATAAAAAAAAGTTAAAAAATGGAAAAGAAAAAGAATCTTCATCAATCAGGTGCTCAATTTCTTCCCATTTGAAAGATAAGGATGGTTTAGGTCTCTCTCTTTGATGGTCTGATTTGTTCTAATACATTCTCTGTGTTAGTTGTTTCTTTAAAGTTTTATGGTGGCCGTTGTATTCTCTGCACTTGCCCTGCTGCCCTTGCTTTTAGTGGCCAGTCAATCTTAAAATACTGCTTGTTTAGCAAATACTGTTCATTGTCCTGGACTATTGAACCTATCATTATCCTGGACTATTCAACCGTATTTAAGTTCTTGCAATTATCTTATCTTTGATATGTGATAATTTTGAAGAGTACTGCTGAGACTAAGCTTATGTTATTGTTAATTGTTTGCACTTGCTCCGATTTTCTTCCCGCCAACAATGTTTCATTTTTCTGATATTAAATAGATGGGATAGATATGTTTGGTTGAATAAGAATCTGTAGTCCTTGAGTAGATCTTCTTGGCTTTTACATTAAAATTGCTTTCCGTATCTCAGGTGGACTTGGATGCATATGCAATGTAACGTACGAGTCAGCTTGCAGGTCTTTCTGATATATATGCTGCGTTGTTTATTGTTTTGCTCTGGTTTTCCCTTTATGGTAATCTGGGTTTAATACTTGCAGTTTGATTTATTACTAAGTCTACTATCTGCTACATATGCATGCCTTACGAACATTGGTTCTGAATATTGCCATAATTTGGTCTTTGAGGCCTCTTATTTTTGCATATTGCGTGTGCTGTGCATGTGAAAGGTGTAACAGTATGGGATTTCTTTTGATGATCATAAGGACTATCACAAACCTCCTTCCTGCTATCTTTAGGCCCTTTCCTAATAACCTAAGTGTAAGTGATTGGTTCGAAGTCAGGGGGATGACCGGAATGTCTGAGAAGATGGTAGCCACTTGATGGTTCGAGAACGTCGAAGGCGAAGGAGGAGAGAGCGGAGGCAACCCTAGGAGAGAGAGAGGGAGGCAGTAGAAGCTCAGAGTCGGGGGAGAATGGCGGATGAATGGTAACCTTTTAAAGAGGAAAATGAGATCCTTTATATAAGAGACAAGGGAGCTCAAAGGTAGCACCACCAAGGGACACGTGGAGCCATTCTCTTGGAGTGGCAACTTGAATGTACCGGCCGAGTCAGCCGCTGGTGGAGGCCTTTGATACTCGACATGGCAAGGGAACACATGCTCTATCTATTGTCGTGTCTCAGAGAACCGTATTCTTCAGAGTGATTAGTGTATTTGTTGTCTTCTTGTGTCACGCCCCCCCCTCTCTCTCTCTCTAAGATTGATCAGAGTAGAGCCACCCCGAGGGTGGGGTTAACTAAACAACTCTGATGAGCCCTCAGCTTTAGCCTTCAAGCCACAATTCTCAAGAGGTCCCGAGCGAGGTCTCCTAGGCCCTGCTCCTAGCCTAGGTCTTGTCATGGAGTCTTACCCGTGGTTAAGTAGAAGAGGGAGTTGTGAACTCTCTTAAGGAGCAGAAGGTTGTCTGGAGCCAACCCCTCTTGGCAAGTCGTGTTGGGTGGGTCGAAGCTAACCACTCATGAGCTAGTGGAGTTGGGTTGGGTTGGAGTGAGCTCTTCTCGGATGAACGGAGCGGAGTTAGTCCGGAAGTGGATAACTATACCCACATCAAGTTTCTTATTAATTTTTTTATTGGGAAAATGGAAAAGAAAAAGGAATAAGAAAGACATCACAAGTACCAGGATACCCACATGGAGGGAGATATAAATCTACCGTCTTTATAGCCCATTACATAATGAATGAAAAGGAAATAATGAAAAATGGTTCAAGTCTTGAAAGAGAAATGGGTGTGTGCATCTTACATTTTTATTATAACATATCGTCGGAGTTCTATGGGATTGCACAAATCAAAAGAACTTCTTATATGGTCACCAATAGGGAAAGGTTGTTCTTTTGCTACTGGATATTCTTGCATCCTAATGCCTTATCCCAAAGGTATCCATATTTCTAAATCTGGGATGTTGTTAGACCTCTACTATGTGTTTGAGAACATGTATCCATTGTCTTCTATCAAAACTCTCAAGGTGATAAAAGATAGCTTGCCTATGGCTGTAAGTTTGTAAGATGCGGTTGACAACATTGATTATGTACAACATTGATTATGTTTTGCACTAAAAGTTCATTAAGGCCTCGTGGTTGGTTTGAAGTTTACTGCATAATCACGAACTCTTGACTATATAGGGTGCGTAAACGCTGCGAGAAAGGGCTTTACCTATATAATCAAGGACTTTGAACATGGGGACGAAAGTTCATTATAATTGTGGAATCTTTCTGAGACTCTTTTGTCAATCGAAATCGATAAGATTTGGTTTCATCCCAGATGTAGATAATCCGTTTCGTTTTTGCCTCTGTGATGGAGAACGAAAAGGATTTATCTATAGATTATTTGTATTTGATCCCGGAGGATATTTGAATATTGTAAATTTTAATTAAGTTTAAATTTTAATTGTTTAGATAGGATTAGTTTGAATAAGATCTGATCAGATATGATTAGTTTAAATAAAATTTGGTTAGATAGAATTAGTGATGCAGGACAAGCACGAACAAGCCTTTAGGAATCCACACCTAGAGGCACCTAGGAATTCGCACCTAGGGTTGAATTGGAATCCACACCAATTCTAAGAAATAATATGTTATTCAATCATTCAATCTTTTGAAATACCAGTTAAAGGCCTATGAATATGCTACTGAAATACATAAGATAAGAATAAAATATAACAATCCTATCTAAAAAATCTAACTAAATCTTATTTAAACTAATTGATGGGGAACGAAAAGGATTTATCTATAGATTATTTGTATTTGATCCCAGAAGATATTTGAATCTTATAAACTTTAATAAAGTCTAAATTTTAATTGTTTAGATATGATTAGTTTGAATAAGATCTGATCAGATATGTTTAGTTTAAATAAGATTTGGTTAGATAGGATTAGTTTAAATAAGATTTGGTTAGATATTTTAGATAGGATTGTTATCTTTTATTCTTATCTTCTGTATTTTTGTAGCTTATTTATAAGCCTATAACTGGTACTCCAAAATACTGAATGATTGAATAACATATTATTTCTTAGACTTGGTGTGGATTTCAATTCAACCCTAGGTGCGGATTCCTAAAGACTTGTTCGTGCTTGTCCTGCATCACTCTGCTCTTGCTTTCTTCTTGGGTTTCAAAGATAATAGGAAATGCATTCCTACTATTTGATTGTGCCTTGTGCTTTCAGAAGAGGTTAGCTAGGTGGAAATGTTGTTACCTTTCTAAAGTAGGTAGACTCACTCTTCTTAGGACTAATCTTTCTTAGTCCGCCTACCCATTTTATGTTTGTTCACTCTGTTTCAGCTTCCATGGCTTGGAATCTTGAGGAGTTGCAGGGGGGTTTTCTATGGGGTGATTTTGGGGATGGATTCAAATATCACTTAATAGGTTGGATCACGATTTGTACCCCTGTTAAGGAGGGAAGTTGGGAATCAAGAGGCTTATTCCTTTTAACAGAACTCTTTTGGGGAAGTGGTTGTAGAGGTTTTCTGTAGAAAGGAATAAATCTTGAAAGAGGGTGATTCAGTGCAGAAATGGGTCCTTGGAGGGACAGTAGAGTTCTCTTATGGTGTCCTCTTTGTGTAACAGATGCTTATAGAAAGGGGTTAGGAAAGGGAGTGATGATTTCTCGAAAAATATCTTTTCTGAAATAGGGGCTGAAGATCGCTTCAAATTTTGGTTAAATATGTAGTGTGGTGTGGTATGGAACCGTTGCTTTTGGGATATTAAGTTGAGGAGGGATGTTCTGGGAGTTTAATTAGTTGCCAGCTCTTCTGGGGTCTGTATGACCATTGGGGTGGAGGAGGTGGGGTGGAAATAGTGAAATGGAGAGGGGATAAATCTGGGAGGTTTTCAGTTAAAAGTTTTACGAGGGTTTGCTATGTAGTTGGAGTATGTCCTTTCTGTATACGAATATTTAGAGAGTGAAGTCCCCCTTAAAGGTGGATTTCTTTGGGTGGATCGCCATCTATGGAAACGTATTATTGATAACCTAATCCAGAAGGGACATGTGTTAATAAACCAGAATTGTTTGTGTAACAAGGGGGTAATCGGTTGATCACCTTCTTGTCCATTGTGAATTTTGCAAGGGAGCTATTGAGTTTTGTTTTTCTTCTTTTGGGGATTGTTTGGGTTTTTGAGAAGAATGTGGTAGGGTGTTGCTAAGGTGGAGGAGAGAAGGTTCTGAAGAGGAGAAGGAAGGCGTGGTGGTTAGTTTCAATTGAATCGTAGAATATAGATTTATGATTTAAATAGGAAGAAAAAGTTATAGGAAAGAGGAAAAGAGATGAAAAGAAAGAGTTCTGGAGAATTAGTTAGGCTCCTTCACCCACACATGCTTATAATATTATTAGATTAAAGACAAGTACAAGAAGGCCCTTAAAAATAAGACAAATAAAAAAAACATTCTTAACACTCTCCCTCAAGCTGGGCATTTCTCTCAAGCTGGAGCATAAAGGTCAAATATGCCCAGCTTGACAAGTAGTCGATGGAAGATAGAACGTGGTAGTGGTTTCGTAAAAATATCACCCAATTAGTTTTTTGAGGGAATATAAGGAGTGACAATCTGTTGATGCAATAACAAATCTCAAATGAAGTTACAATTAATTTCAATATGCGTAGTGCGCTCATGGAACACCGGATTATTAGCAATAAAAATAACGACTTGATTGTCACAAAACATTCACATAGGAAGCAGAATAGAAACGCCAAAATCCTAAATATTAGAATGAACTCACAACATTTCAGAGGCAGTGTGAGTCATAGCTCGATACTCGGTTTCAGCACAAGAATGAGCAACCACACTTTGTTTTTTACTGCCCAGGTAACCAGATTACCCCTAACTAAGGTACAATAGTCAGATGTAGATTGCCTATTACTGCGACTACCGGCCCAATTAAGATCACTAAACTCGATTACAATCAAAGAATTAGAGGGATAATGCGACAAATAGCCTCAAATGTGGCTGATGATGGGCATGTATAAACTGTCTCACAACGCCAACAACATAATTAATGTCCAGGCTTAGCAGTAGAGTCCATGAGAGTATCAATTGGTCGAGCACCGAGAAGACCAATTTTTATAAAAGTTCGAGCCCATAATTTCGTTGAGAAAATGAAATTCTTTTAGAAGATCGAGCAATTTCAATTCTAAGAAAATAGCGAAGAGCACGTAAGTCCATAGTATAAAATTGTGTGCCCAAGTGGTTTTTTGGGTCAAGAATCTCAACATCACCATCACTCAAAATAAGAATATCATTAACATATATAATTAACACAATAGTGCCCTCCAAAAGAGTAACGGATAAATACAGAGTGATCAGAAATAGAACGCTGAAAGCTGTAGGTAAGCACAACATAACTGAACCAATCAAACAAGGAATGTGGGAATTGTTTTAAACCATAAAGGGCCTTAGGTAAACGACAGCTAAGACAGTAACTACCATCAACACCATAGCCAGGTGGTTGGGCCATATACACCTGTTCTTGAAGATCACCATGAAGAAATGCATTTTTAATATCAAGTTGATATAAAAACTAAGAACGACTAACAACAACATAAAGAACGATACGAACGGAGTTAAGACGAGTCACGGGAGAAAAGGTTTCTAAGTAATTAACACTGTAGCTCTGAGTGTACCCCTTAGCAACTAACTAAGCCTTAAGGCGCTCAACAGACCCATCGAGAAGATATTTCATGGTGCATACCTTACGATAAACCACTGCTTGCTTCTTCGGTGGAAGAGAAATGTGCTCCCAAGTCTGGTTCTGATGAAGAGCTCTTATTTCCTCATCTAAAGTATGTTTCCATTCGAACATTGGCGTAATTTGTTTATAGGAGGAAGGAACATAAATAGACGATAAGGTAAAGCAAAAGAAAAGAGACACGAGGAAAGACGATCATAGGATAGAAAAGTAGCAATAGAATGTTGAGTATTTGCACGCTTATCACGACACAAGACAATAGGTAAGTTAGGAGAAGTGGAAGTAGGGGTGAGGATGCAGGAGCTTCGGCCAAAGAAGATGAAGAATCCAAGCTATAAGAGACAACTTCTCGAGCACGAGATTGCTGGTATATCTGCAAAAGAGGAAGTAAAAGACATATAAATAGATAAAGGTGGAGGAGGAGAAGAAGACTCCCCCTCATGACAACATATGAGATCAGACGATAGCGGGGGACTGAAGGAAGCAAAGAAAGGTGTCGATTGAAGAAGGTGACATTGACACTAAGAAAGTACCGTTGAGACTTGGGATGAATAACGATATCCTTTTTGAATACGAGAGTAACCTAGAAAAACACACTTTTGAGCCCAAGGGTATAATTTATCACCACTGGGATCAAGAACATGCACAAAGGTAGTACAACCAAAATCCCAAGGAGTGAGTGGAAAAGGCGAGGAAGTCGATACAATAAGCAAAATGAAAATTGATGATTGAGAACAACAGAAGGCATACAATTAATAAGATACCAAGCGGTAAGTACTGTATCACCCCAAAACTGTTTTGGCATTGTGGTGTGAAACAAGAAGGTACGAGCAACATGCTACAAGTGACAACGCTTGCGTTCAGCAACATTGTTTTGGTAAAATGTGCAAGCGCAAGTAGTATAGTGAATAATACCACGATCAATACAAAAGGAAGCAATGGTAAATTACAAATATTTAAGGACATTATCAGACCGAATAACCTTGAGACATTTGCCGAATTGGGTAAAAAATTTATTGTAGAAGCGAGAGATAACAAAAAGTAATTCCGATCAAGTTTTCAATAAAAATAATCAAGTTATGTGAGAATAGTCATTAACAAAAATAACAAAATAAGAATATCCTTTAATACTGGGAGTTCGAGAAGGACCTTAAATGTCCGTATGGACTACATCAAAGGACTCTGATTGACGACTACGACTACTAGTAGGGAAAGAACTACGTTGATGCTTTCCTAACTGACAAGCTTCACAATTAAAACTGGACACCTAACTCAAAATGGGAATAGCCAACTTAAGTTTAGCCACAAATGAATGTTCCAATCGAAAATGCCATTGAAGAGACGAAACCGTTGCACTTAAAGAAAAGGAAGTGACACAAGGAGTAATATCAAGATAATT
>JAULJZ010000023.1:5699507-5713950 GCA_032270985.1 Heliamphora pulchella
TATTATACCATATATTATATAATGAATAGTTCAACTTAAATAAAAAATATTATACTAAATAATAAATATTTATATTAATTTTATTTTATATAATATAAATGAAGTAATGTATATACATAATTTAAATATTATATACAATAATAATAATAAATAATAAGATGATAAATTAAAAAAATTATTAAAAAATAAATAAATAAAGCTATAAATAAAAATTATAATTAAAATTTAAATCCTAATTAAAATGATAAAAAGCCTTACAAATTAAAACAAACAATGAAAGAAAGCCAAACACCACCGAAGCCAAACACACCAATACTGCACGTCGTCGGTCATCCACGACTTCTCTCCAGTCTCTCCAGTAGAACACGACTAATCTTCTCACACGCAGTTTCAGAGATGACTTCTCTTCTCACGCGTAGCTTCAACTTTCACCGATCAACTCCAATCGACTTCTCCGATCAGCTTCGAACTCCAACAGCACCTCCAATCGACTTCTCCAATCAACGCGCAGTTTCGAACACGGAACACCACCTCCAATCGAACTCCAACAGCACGATCGGCAATACAAATCGACGCTAGAAGCCAGGAACCCTAGATTTGCACTGAGTCGGCGCTGGAACCCTAGATTCGCAGAGTAAGATGATTCGGCAGAAGCTTCGAAGATGTTCGAGATCAAAGGTGCGTTCTCACTTCTCTCAGTTGTCATTGTGTCGGGGTCCTGTATCGTCTGTAACGGGTCTGTAACGGCCGTTACAGGCCGATACACTACTGTTACTCGTTACGTAACGGGTGTAACGGGCGTTACAACGGCGATACTCTTTGCAACCGATATATTCAAGCGTAACGGGATCGGGCCTTGAAGATACCGTTACGTAACGGTCGATCCGTTACGTAACGGCCGTTATTTGGAACCCTGCCCAAGACTGCTTTTAAAGGCTTGCAAAAAATTTAGAACCTGTTCTCTACTAGATGAATTACATAATTCTCTATAGACTAAAGTAACTCTTAATTCCAAAAGGATTATTACTTCAAAATTTGAAATTATGAGTTTCTTTTCAAACCTATCTACAATCTTCTAGAAATTGCTTTTTGATATCCTATAATATAACAAAAGTGTAACCACGGAAGAGATACAATTACTAAGAAGGAATGATCATAAACAGAATAGTAGAGAATGCACAAGAACACACTGGCTGGATGTAATCTTACTACAAATCCCCTTATATAGAAGAGGAGACTCCACCAGGACAAGTAAGGAACAATAATTTAACTTTTGGTACAAAGTAGATTTCATTACTTAAAACTCTTTAATAAAAAAAAGGTTAAATGACCACACTTTACTTTAAGTAAAGGTACATAAAGACAAATTGATAATGACAACACACATCACACTTCCCTTTGCTTGCTACTTTTCCGCTTTGCCACTTTGCTTGTCAACCCATAGTATGACCCATGGGTAGTCCTTAGCATCCATGTCCAGACAAATCTAAAATTACAAAATACCCGTAAACTATGAAACATCGAAATCATTTGGAAAACTGGCCAAATTAAGGGAAAATACATAGTGCATACCATACCCCATTTTTTGAGGTATATGGTATGCACTTATAAGAATTTGTGGTTGAAATTATGAATGCTTGTGGCTAAAATTATGAAATATTGAAAATGTCAAACCAAAAGTTGTGGGTTATGAATTATGTGGTGTTTGATTATGAATTTTTATGGTTAAATTTATGAATCTGTGGGTAAAATTTATGAAGTGCATACTATATAGCTAAAAAATGGGATGTGTACTGAAGATCTTCCCCCAAATTAATATGTAGCCTAAATAATCATAAAAATAAGACTTTGCTGAACCCCAAAACTTCACTAGGCATGGTTTGTATAGGCCTCTCCATGAATTCATGCCAATTTCCAATAGATGTCTTCTCTTTTATTTTGCTTTTCTTTGACCCTCATTTTGACTACATCAGTTACCCATCACCAACTTGTGTTTGCATAGAATTAGATGATTATTACTGTTGGTACTCTCATTATGTGACCGACTGGTCCAACTAGGGGTTCCCATGATGCAAGTCAACCCATAATACTTGGTTTAGAACCCTTTTTACTAAAAAATGTTGGTTTAATTCAAAAGGAGTACACTATTATTGATTGAAGCCTAGAAGTTGAAAGCAGGTAAGAAAAATGTGCTCATTGACTACCAGCTTTCTGTCAAGAAAACTCTGGACTATACCACAGGATCCCCTTTGAGTTGCTATATTGCTTGGCACCTTCTGGATGACACATGAATAATGTTTGTTGCAGCTGTACAAGTGGACTGGAAATCCTGTGGTCTATGATGAGAGACCAACTAGAATCAGTTTAGAATGACTTAAGATTCATCTCTTATTATCTAAAAACTTGTAAAATATATCTACGTTCCACTTATGAATGGTTTAGAAGCTTCCCCGAAATTATTGAGAGTTTGTGCCATGAAGCCTGGGATACCATGGTAGTAGTTTTATTTGAAGATTGTTTTTTTATGGCTATTGAGTAAATGTGTGAAGGGTGAATGCTTGAAGTGAACTTCTACATGTCCGTTGTAAGAGCATGTCTTGATACTATGTATTGTTATCCTTGTGTATGCCAATAAGAGGTGCCATTTACCTCCACATGTCCTTTGGGTGTTTCAGCATGTTTAATAGTTATTGATGTAGGATTAGACAAGTGACTCCTGAACAAGAATGAAATTTCTACATTCTTTTGTTTAACATTCTGTTACATGTATGCTTCCTGTCAAATTCATTTTTGCGTCATGACAAATTTAAGACAATCCATTGATTTCACCCAGTTTCATCTTCAAGAAGGTGGCCTCCATGCTGATATTAATGGAGACGGAGTCCTGGATCATGTCCAGGTAAACTACTACTTTTTAACTCTCTGACCTATCTCAAATTTCTATATTCTATGTCCCGTGCAATATAATAAAGAAAACTGCAGCAGTGGTTGTTGCAATTCGATGCCCTCTAAAAAGCATTATCTTTCCTCTCTAACAGCTCTTTCTTTTCATCCCTAACTAGAGTGTTCCATTATGTTGCATCTTGTACTTATATATATATATATATATATATATATCTTGCTGTCAAAATCTTACAATTCACGATACGTATCTTACAATTCGATACATTAAAGAAGTAAACTGATACGTATTGTATATCGTATTTTATGTTTAACTCGTATTTTATATACACATATAATACAAAATACAATATGCGATATGCTATACATGATTCGAATACATACTATACATTAATACTTAATTTTCTAGATAACTTAATTTATAAAATTAAATATTATTAAAATGTTTTGCATTGCTAAGATATTTAGAGCATTTTTCTTTAATTTTTGTTTACCTTTATAAATACTTACTCTAGTATTAAGTATTTTACAACATTAATTTACGGCTATTAATATTGATATAGTTTATCTTATGAACAAAATAGTTGAGAACTTAAAAGTTGTATATTAAAATTTTGTAACTTAAATGATATGGTAAGATATTACAAAGAACATGTTGTATACAATAAATTCGATTTAGATTATAATAGCGCATTTACTTGTAATATTTCTTATTGTATTTCAGATGTATTAAGTGTTAATTAACGCATATTTTTATTTCTGAGAACCATATATTCATAATGTTATTAATTAACATTATTTAATACTTTATTCTTGAAATATGTTTGTGTTATATCAAATATACATGTTTTTTGACCTACTTTAAAATATGTTAAATATCTTACGGTACTCGATACGATACGATACGATACGGTACTCGATTCAAAAAAATAGAAAAACGATACTCAATTCGTATCTCAATTTGACAACTATATATATAAGAGTCCAACAGCATGTGCGTTTTGACTCAGATTGTTTTAATATATTTGTGTCTTTTGCACCAAATGATTGATTTATATGGATAGAATCAACCAACTGCACTAAAAGCGTAAAAAATAACGGCCTCTACCTTTAAGCGTACATTTTTCACTCTTCATTTTAAAAACAAAAATTGAAAATAGGAAGGAAAGTAAACAGAATATTTACTCGACAAAAAATGTTATAATGTTTAATATAATGTTCCTTTTTCTGTAGGTTGTTGGGGCAAATGGTGCTGAGCAGACAGTTGTAAGTGGATCCATGGAAGTGCTGCGACCCTGTTGGGCAGTTGCAACCTCTGGTGTGCCAGTACGAGAGCAACTTTTCAATGCTTCAATATGTCACCATTCTCATTTTAACTTTTTCCAACATGGAGAATTCTCCAGAAGCTTTGGTCAAAATCTTGATGTGAGCTCGTTAGAGGTTGCAACCCCTATTCTCCTACCGAGAAGTGATAGTCGTCGACATCACAAGGGAAGTCATGGTGATGTTATCTTCTTAACAAATCGAGGGGAGGTATGCTTTTCATTTGGATTTATTTTTCTACTGGCAATAGCATTTTAAGGTATACGTCTATTTACTGAGATGGAGTCATGACCCAAAGGAAATGCTTACATTACAGCATATAATGCTCTGATACTGAACCATCAGAATATTGTCCAATGCTTGAAATATAAAGCTGGATCATTATAAGTGTCTGCAATGAAAAAGGAAAGTTCACATCTTGCAGAGGGTGCAAGCTCTCAGCTTTAGCTATCAAGCATATTGATCGGATATCACACCGTATATATGTCAATTTATTTAGCTCTATTTTTCATCAAATAAACGAACTGAAAAATGTACCCTGACAGTACTAACTAACTTACTTCCAGAAAAATCCAAAAACTTCTATCAAGTATCAACTAATCAAACGATGTATTATCTGTCAATGCTTCCATTCAACCACCTATAATTATTATAAATATTGCAAGCATGAAACAACTTTGTGTCGCCCTAACTTTCAGCTAATCTAGCTTTAACATCAATATACATTCTCAAAATTTTGAAAAAGCTTTGGAATGTCTTACCTGGTTGCCACGCAATAGTGTGATGCAATTAATTAGGATGTTGAATAAACCACACTTCCTTATATGGACCGACACAAGATTTTTAGCTTGGGGTAGCGAACGACTATGTAATGAAAAAATTCAAAATAAACATTTGAAAGGCGATATTAACTTCAAACAACACAAATTGTGTAACTATCACTATCAAAGAAGTGTCTAGTCAAGTCAAGTACAAAAATATGATCAAATATAAGTGGATATGTTTTTCTACATTTACATCCATTTAAAAAAATAAAAAATAGACACTATTGTTTTATCTATTTATAAAAGTTGTGCTCGATACTCTTTTATCACATAAAATGCATTTATAATTGAATCAATATCAAATTCTTGAGCAATGTCTTTCTCAATGTAGGTTAGCAAATAACTAGTTAAAAGATCATCCTCCATCTTGTTGCGTTTTCTAGTCTTCACAATTTTCATGGATGAAAATGCACGTTCTGTTGTTGCTGTAGAAATTGGTAAAGTTAGAATAAGACGATTCAATCTATCAACAATTGGATAAGTGATTGGCTTTTCTTGTTTTCACCAATACTTGGCATAACTCAGAAATTGTTAGCAAGTTTTTGAATTCCACATGGTTGAGAATATCAAGCTCATAATTTTGCAACTGGAATTTCAAATGCAATTTTTCTTGATCAGTGACGTGGTCTAGATAGCAGTTGTCTGCAAGTTTGCAAATACCTTCAATATTAAAAAATCTATTGCCATCCCGAGGATCTAAAGCAGAACTAAGAACAAGCAATTCCAAAAAAAAAAAATCTTAGGGAGGCGAACTTATATAATCTTTAAAATTTTTGAAATAATACAACTATAATACTTTAAAAAAATTCAAAACTTAGGGGTGGCGGCGACCCCCCATCCGCCCCCCTCTCGGTCCGTCCTTGCTTCCTTATGAATGTTTCCAAAGATATCTTATAAGGTCAGATGGAGGTAGCCTTGAATCCTTTTCAATCAACTTGCCTAGGTTGAAATATTTTCTTTGTTGTTAACCAAAGCAAAAGGGAGTGCTGAGAGGTGTCACTGCCATAACATGCAAGACCAATCAACCATAGGTGAAGGGGTCCATCGTGGTTCTCCAGCGCTGCATTGGGGGAATTGCCCACGCTATGTGATCTTCTTTATCTTACAGTCGGCATACATGAGACAGAAATCCATCCCAATTCGGTAATGTTAGTAGTTTTCACTGAAGGCAATTCCCACCAATTCCCACATTCTTACTATAGTGTGAAACTTTGTGAACCAATATCATACACCGTCCTTTCCCCAGATAGTCTACACTAGATCCTAAAGATACCAATTCTCAAGCCACCAAAAAACTAGGCTTGCCTAGTTCATTGTTTCAGTGTTTAATCAGCACAATCCTGTCTTGTTTTGAGTGTCAAGATCTTTCTACATGACCACCTCAAAATGATAAGAACTGAATCTGACATTCTAACTAAGTGTGTCCATCTTTAGTTGTTTTCTTTCAATGGGTACTTGATTATTATTTTTTTTTTTTGAAGAATTGGGAACTCAAGAATGTACTAAAATCCTTTACAGGTAACATCATACTCTCCAGGATTGCATGGCCATGATGCTGTTTGGCAATGGCAACTTCTCACGGGTGCTACTTGGTCAAACCTTCCATCACCCTCAGGGATGATGGAAGCTGGTTTGGTGGTCCCCACACTGAAGGCATTTTCCTTGCGTGTGCATGATAACAACCAAGAGTTGATCCTTGCTGCAGGAGACCAAGAAGCTGTAGTGGTAACTCCTGGAGGAATTCTAGTAACATCCATCATTCTTCCTTCCCCACCCACGCATGCCCTGATCTGTGAGGACTTCTCGAATGATGGGCTGACTGACCTCATTCTGGTGACCTCTAACGGGGTGTATGGTTTTGTTCAGACCAGGCACCCAGGCGCACTTTTCTTTAGCACGCTGGTGGGCTGCCTCATCATTGTGATGGGAGTAATATTTGTATCCCAACACCTGAATTCTATTACGGGGAAACCTCGAGCTTCATCAGGTTTTCAATGAAACTGCCTGTGGGTTTGAACTTATGAATGGCTTTCTATGTTGGGGTGTTGTCAGATATGAAGGTCGTCATCAGCCTGAGGAAGTAAGTATGACTGTCATGCCAAGGTTGGAGATTGTTGTTGGGAATGCTTTGGAGCTGAAAATGTCTGAAAATGAACTCAATGAGCTTTCCAGTGACAAGCCTCTTCCCTTGAAACTAACCAATCCCCTGTAGTGGTTTCAGCCTTTACTATATATTGAAAGAATGAATTCCTTGCAATATTTCTAAACTGATATTGTATTGTAGGGGAGGTCTTTGAATGGCTTCTTACTGTCTTTGCAAGATTTTCGATTAACTTAAGAGAAATATCTTCTGTTTTCCTTGACTTTGGCTTTCTAGTTCTTGGGCTAGATTCTGGATTAACTTAGTAGAAATATATTCTGTTTTCCCTGACTTTAGTTCAGGTGCTAGAATTCATATGCTTGTGTAGTTTGTAATGGTCGAACCTGCTGTGGTTATCTCGAACTGGAATGTGGTACATTGTATTTCTGGCAGATAGACGCCTACTCCTGGTTTGGTCTTTTAGATTTGTTTTGTTTGGGTTGGGTTTGGTGATCGAAGTCATCACCGAACCAAATGTAATAAGATTAGACTGTCAACTTTCTCAGTCTCAGCGCTCTTTGAGAGCTCTCACGAGCAACAATGTTTTTTATTTTTTATTTTTTATTTTTTCTTGGAACATCCACGAGCAACAATATTTGCCTCAACGTTTTTGTCTACGGCTTTCATCGAATAAGGCTTTCCACATAATTCTATATGCCTCTATGAGATGGAATTTTATTTACTCACTTTAAATTGGGTATCCGCTCCCATTTTTTCCCGCTAGAATTGAAAATCTTGTATTTTATATATTCAAACGATTGAGTCTTTTAGTTTTTGAAATAGTGTAAAAAGAAGTGTTTCGAATCATTGTTATTTGACTCGGACCATAACATAATACATGGTTGTCGACTCAACATTGGATGAAAAAAGGATGAAATACCCATTTTTACAATGAACGGTTCAAATCATATTGATCAAGTATTGAATCATGATCATATTCTTTAGAAGTTGATAGATGCACACATTTACAGTTGCATCGCAATAACTATTCTCCGTCCATCTATTCTCTAGTTTTTCATTTTGAAACCAGTAATAAAATTTGGAGAGCTCTTGAGAAGAGATCTCGTGATCTCATATTCATCAACTAATGAATTGATGGAATGCAATAACGAATAGTTCACTCCCAATGGAAGCCTATCTCAGTTACGGATGCCAAGAGAATTTATGGAAGCCTTTTTATGGAAGCCTATCTCAATTACTCTTAATAGAAGGCCTAATGAGTATGCTGCTTTCAAAACTACTATTCGTGCAAACACTGTTCTTATCACTATGGATAATACAGGAGCCTTGTCATGGTTTTGAACTTACAGTTGCATAATCAACAACCAAAAATGAAAACTTACATCAAGGTGTGTCTATATCATCTGGCAACAATGCCAGCAATATGAATTTTCAGAGGAGAAAGAACATCTTTTTGAAATGCAAGAGGTAGATATCCTAATTCCTATAATATATAGAGGTATTAAGAGAGGCGACAAACGAGGTCATCAAAATCCACGTGTCCAAAAATTTGTAAAATTTGCGTGAAAGGATTTCATACTATCTTGAATGCTAGTATAGCAGCAATAATAAGCGAGTTTATATATACTAATAACTTGGCTTAAATTTTTAGGTCGCATTGTTAAGATATTTATAAGTTATTGGACGAATAGTTCACTTGAGTCGTTAAAAATGGTATTAAAACCAATCCTGATTCCCATATAATGCTCCATGGTGGTGTGAATAGAAGAGTAGTGGTTTTGGAGTGGGGTAAAGACTCTGAGGTTGTATACATGGTGCACGCTTATGTGCTATTCTGTGTCTGTTAATGGGTTGTTTCCCACGTCCTAACCAAGAGAAAAACTTGAGTCACGCGACGAGTGCATTGCGCATTTAAGTGGGGGATATTATAATAATCTATTCCATATCAGTTGGAAATAGAATATAAGTGTAGTATATAAAGAAACATATGTGCTACTACTAATAACTTAATTTAAGTATTTTGGACTGCGTTGTTAGGTTATTTATTTAAGTTATTAGGTTAGTAGTCTACTTGGGTCGTTATAAATGGTATTAGAGCCAACTTTGGTTCTGATGTAGGATTTTGTGATAATGTGAATAGAGGAGTAGATGCTTTGGAGATGGGTAAAGACCCTGAGATTATATATTTTGTGCACGCTTATATGCTACTCTATATCCGTTAATGGGTTGCTATTCACATCCCAACCAAGAGAAGAACTTATGCCACGCGATGAGGGCATCGTGTATTTGAATGAGAGATATGTGATACCCCATCTTACATCGGTAAGAAATAGAAATTAAATCAGATATATAAAGAAACTTGTGAATTACTACTAATAACTGGGGCTTAAATCTTTTGAAACTCGTTGTTAGGCTGCTTATTTAAGTTATTGGGCTAGTGGTTCACGTGAGTTGTTACAAATGGTATCAGAGTTTATCTTAGTTCTCATATAGAGTTCTGTGGCGGTGTGGATAGAGGAGTAGAGACTTCAAAGAGGGGTAGAGACCTCGATGTTGTATACTTTATGCACGCTTATGGGCTACTCTATGTTTGCAAATGAGTTCTTATCCATATCTCAACCAAAGAAAGAGCTTGAGCAACGCGACGAGGTCGTCGCGTATTTGAATGAGGGATATTATGAAGAATTAATATCCAATCACATATTGATGGAAGATAGAAATTAAGTCTAGTATATAAGAAAATTTGTGAGCTACTACTAATAATTTGGGCTTAAGTTTTTGAGCCGTGTTGTTAGGTTGTTTATAAGTTTACAATGTAGTGAAGTTATTTTTTTTTGTTTGTGGATGTAGGTCGATGTGGGCCGAATCACATAATTTTTCCATGTTGATTATTTTATCCATTTTTGTGCTTAGATATTTGTTTCTGTTTGTCTTTAAAAATTGATGTTTAAATCCTAACATGACTTTTTTATCCTTTTTTTTGTTGTTATTTTAGAAGTAAAAGACGTGAAGAAAACTAAGACAAGAAGAAAACAACAATAGAAAACAAAGTCTCAGCCTAGGAAATTAATCTTTTACAAACTACTTATGTATTAAGTCTATTTTGTCTCTTCAAGCATAGGGGATGAGAGAAATACGTTAATAACTTCTATAAAGCATAGGTTCCCCACTCTCTCTCTTTCTCTCTCTCAAAGGCGCGCTCGCACAATTTCCTCTCTTAGAGGAAGTAGAGGATATATGTAATTCTACAATTGCATCTGATGACAAACACATATATCCATTATGATATATATATATACACACATATAAGATAATGCGTTGCAATTATAAACATTACTTCCAGCTTTATTAAATGTACAAGAGCATATGATGATTCCTCTCTCTATTTTTTTTTTATTTTTTTTCCCATTCAAGTAACATCTGTGCATAAGTCCATTCAATAAAGTAATGGAACAAGTTGTATATATACGGTATCGGAAATGCTAAACCTCCCAAAAAAATTGACCGAAATTTTTTACCAATTTTTTTTTAAGGAAATAGTTGGAATGAGTTGGTGGGCGCACGCGTAAAGAACGTTTTGTTCGTCATCGATGAAGAAGACTCAAACATCGGTGACGGCAATTTCACCATCGTCTGCGATTCACAATTACAAGTCGAGCACCATACTTTCTTCGACCAATCACTGTTGCAATGTTCCATCATCGACAACTTGATCACCGCGCTTTGTTCAATCGACACAACCATGATTTGTCAAGCTTCAGGAAATCGTCGACAAAACAAGAGGAAAGTTTTGAGGTTGTTACAGCACTGAAGAAGAATTGAACAAGATTGAGAACGAGTTAGAATGAGTTGATTTAAAGAGAATGTTCTCAGTATTTTTGACTAGTGATAATGTTCTCAATGATTTTAACCACTAAAAATGTTCTCAGTTTTTCTTACAAGTGAGAATGTTCTTAGTGGGCTGCGTTGGTGGAGAAGGTGTTGAGGAAGAGGTCGTAGATGAGAGTGTAGAGAAGAGTGGAGGAGCATAACTTGTTGCCGAGGTGGATGGGCCGACGTCGTAGAGATGGTGATGAAAAGTTACTTTTGAATGGGCCGATGTTGTAGAGATGGTGATGAAGACGAATAAAGAATTAAAAAGATTAAATAAATAATTAACAACCAATTTTCATTCTCTGTGTGGTTTTTATTTCCTATAAAATGAGAAGTCAAAATCTCAATACAATAAAGATACAATAGTTATAGAAAAGGTAAAACGGAACTCTGAACCCAAAACCACAACCTTTACTAAAGAGAGAGAGAGAGATGGATCTGGGGCACTATGGATGGGGGAATTATCAGGTCATACGCGGAGGTGAGCGTGAGTCTGAGCATAATTGTGACACGCGTTAAGGTGTTTTGATCAAAATTTTTAGTTGTGTTTTTACGGTGAGGGTAGCACGCCTCATACAGTATATATGGCTACTTATAGTATGAGAGAGAGAGAGAGAGAGAGCATGAGTTTGCCTTCCATCTTCTAAATATGAAAGAATTCATGCATGGCTGGGCCGTCTTACCGAAAGAATAACATGGCCTAATTTTAGACGGAAATTATTTTGTACACACGACGTAGGTTAAATAAATAAGAGAACTAAATTTTATAATTTTTAGTCATATGAACAAATAACAAAGTGAGTTGCATTAAAAATTTTAATGCAATCCAATTCTAAATTATAGAGATATCAAATAAGGCCTTTGTGTTTGTACACAGAAAATTAATGGCAAATTATATAAAAAATACATCTTAATTATTCATTACACTTGAAACACACAAAATAAAAATATGCATTATGTAATTAGTTTGTAATTGGTTGTCTTACGATTACTGATCGTAGACTTCCAACCAAAGAAACAACCCCATTCAATCTGGCAAGCTTACGGTTAAATGTGGAAAAAGCAACATCGAAGTTCAACACAAATCAGGAAGCGCAATGAAATTCGAACCCAGAAGAGAAAAGAAATGATAAGAAAACAAACAAAGAAAGCAAGAAGAGACACCAGACTTCCGCCCAAATTGTACGACCAACAGCGACTTTTTATTTCAAGAAGAAAGAGAAGGAATCAACTTATTACAATTGAAAATTTAAAACAACAAAACCAAACATCACATTTTTCATTTCATTTCCTCCTCTTTTAAATCTCTAACTCAATGGTTGGCAACTGTCAAATAACTAGAACAAGATCAACAATATATTGCTTAGAGAGAGAGAGAGAGAGAGAGAGAGAGAGAGAGAGAGAGATTCAGTGTGGTCCGTGGGCGTACATTTTAAGATCTTTGTTGTGGGAAGAATTGCGTACCGGATATGAAAGTGTTAAGTGGACCTGGGTAAAGAGAAGGGTCAAGAAATGCCACCACTGACGATCCGACAGCTGCAGTAGCACCAGCGGCGGTGGTGACAGCGGAAGTGGCAGTGGCCGTGGCAGCAGTAATGAGATTAAGGCCACTGGCATTACCCGAAGAGCTCTCGCCACCCATGTACTTACTTTCAGGGCCTTGATCGTAGAGAATTCCCTTGAATAAATGACCCCCGATGTTCACAGCCGTCTGATACGCGTACTGGTCATCAGCATCAATGGAGCTCACGCGAACACAACGAAAAATCGCAGATGAATTCACCTCTGCCGGGAATTTTCCAACCTCCAACCCTAATTAATGATGAGGAGTAAAAGTTAGACATTACTAGATTACAAAAATCCAAATTGTTTTCGTTATGTATGCACAATTGCACATGCATATAACTAGAGTGAGCCTTACATACATACATACATACATACATACATATACTCCTCAATCTCAAACAACAGGTACACGAGAAAACATATTCCTGTTAATCCATCCGTTCGGGTTACTGAAAAAACAGCACCTTAAAAGAACTAGGAAAGAAAATATGATTGTTTACTGTGGAGGTCGATTTCATCACACGCAACTGATTTCTTTTGGTATTTCTTTGGTGGGTACGTAGTACTAGTAGTAGTAGTCGTGGTACTCTCTCTAGATCTCTTCTTCCTCCTCTAGAATTGTATGACAATCTACGTGAATCTTTCATCTTTGGGATTGCACAACTATGCTAACTGTACGTACCTGACGCGTTAGTGGGTAAACGAGTGCAGAGTAGCGAGGAAGCACTTGGATTTTCTCTCTGCCTTTTGGGATTCTCTCCATGCAACTGTTGGTGTTGTTCTTCTTGTTGTTGCCTCTCCCGCCTTTTAGCTGCAGGAACCCAAGTGCTCTTGACATGGGTTTGGCACTGAAACCCTCGGCTCTTGCAACAAGTCCGACACCTCATGTGTGGGCAGTCCTTCTTTGCTTGGTTTCCACAGTCTTGGCAGCTGATACCTCCTCCTCCTTCGCCACTCCTCGTCATCACAATTGCAGATCTCGATGACGGCTCATCTGATATATTGGCTGGGGTCCGGCTCGTTCCGACAGCGGATGAATAAAGGTCTTGTAATGGGTGACTATGGCGTTGAATATGCACTGGGTATTGGTGTTGTGGTGGTTCTTGCCACAGCTCGAAACCCCTACAAGAATTATCATCATTTCTGTAAAAGAACCAGCTCTCAGGACTGATTTGGGTTGGTGGGTTAGTGTTGGCGCTGCTTCGTGGCTGTTGCTCTTGGTTGTTGCTTGTTCCTCCGCCTCCGCCTCCGCCTCCACCTAATGAGAAGAACCCAGCCATTGCTCCTTCTTCAAACGTCTCCCAGTCTCCCTAACCTATAGTGTTAAGGCTTCCTGTAGTTGGTCACTCTCCAACTACCTTTTTTTTTTCTTATGTATTGTAATTCTTAATATATAAGATCGCCTTTTCTGTTCATAAAAAAAAATAATAACCTATGTTGTGAGTTGTGACTGCCAACCCCATATCAGAACCAACAAACCAAAGTGCCTAAAATGTAACCCACAGCTTAACTGGCTATTCTTCAATTTTTTATACGTTTTGATGCCGTTCTTGATTCGATTTTATGATGCGGCTGTGGGTAAGAAGAAGTTGGGCTTTCAATGAGGGCGTATATATTTTTCTTAAATTCCTTCTTCCTCCGGATATATTTCTATGCAGTCTCTCTCTCTCTCTCTCTCTCTCTCTCTCTCTCTCTATCTATCTATCTATATATATATATATTTCTCTGCAGTCTCTCTTTCTCTCTCTTTATCTATCAATCTATCTATCTATCTATATATATATACATACATACAAATAGTGAATTATTGGAGTCGTTCAAACCCCCGGCGCCTAGCAAATCGAGCCTCCTTCAA
>JAULJZ010000023.1:5733011-5764706 GCA_032270985.1 Heliamphora pulchella
TTTGATGATCTCTAAGTGTGCTGGAGTCTTGATATTAAAGTTAAAATCACAAGCATGCAAAGAAATGGAACAAAAACTTGACAAAACACAAGTAGGAGACCTAAACCCTAAGAGGCTTGATTTTCTAGATTTTTGATATGTCTGCCCTGAGATTTGAAATACAATAACTCAATGTAAAAAATTTATCAAAGCATAATTTTTATGTCCAGAGTCATATTTTTGTGTTATATTTCATCCAAAGTTGGTTTCAACTCATTTTCATAATCAGAACTCAAGATATTGCAATTTTACCAAAGTGTGTCATTTTTTACCAGTCAACAGTAATGATTTGAGAACCCTAGTTTAGAGTGTGATCCGAACTTTTGTAAAAACATACAAGTTGTATATAACATGTATATCTATCTATTCACCAAAAAATGAGAACAAAATATTGAGGTTTGATAGGTCAAAACCCCTTTGAAAGTCTCTGTTGATTTTCAGAGCTCGAGGAACATTCTGTCACATACTTTTACAGGGCCCAGAACCCCTATGTTTAGTGATCTATTAGAAACGTAGTCTGCATGAACTTTGTAGATAACATATTGATGTATTTTATGCCCAAAAATCAGACCTTAAAGCCTTGTGATGGTACCCTAAAACCGTTTTAAATCCTCTGTCCAAAACTAGGTCTGCTGAGTTTTGGCGGCTGACAGAACCCACTTTTTAAATTGGCCAAAAAGTATAACTTGTTTCAAACAACTACCCTTAACCCTAAACATAAAACTTGTAGGGAACTTGATAAAATAGAACATACTAAAAATGGGCTCATTTGGACCTCATTTGATAGCCCAAAACCGAGAACAACAAAAGCTAGTTTTTGGTAAAATCTGGAGTAAATGTTAAACATTTTTGCTTAGAATGAAATGTTTACCCCTTTGCCTTAGGTTTTGGCCTTACTGATAAACATGAGACTTGCAGGATATATTTTTATCTAAATGGTGTATAAAAATTATAGCATATTTCCAAGTCTAGATATCCCAAAACTTAGTCGCCCTTTTTAATTTAATACTTGATTTTTGCCTTAAAAGTTGTTAAGTGTGGTTTGAGCACCCTTTGCTATGAGACTCTAGTTTTGGTAAGATGATTGATTGAATTAGTTGATTAATGTTTCTAAGTGAATGTATGATGATTTAGAACCCATGCAATCATGTTGAATCATATCTTGTGAATTGCAGCATTTGCCTCACATACTTGTACTTTATGCTTTGCGCGTTATACCATGAATCTTGCCATGCTAGTTAATGCCATGCTATGAATTGTTGCACTTGATATCAATGGTACACATTATGAGCATTGTCATTTGCATCTTGGCATGTTGGAGTCCATCTGTACAAACCGTTGTTGGGATGGGCTGTGTTGAATTTGTCGTTCTTGGTTCTGTATCTAGGGCGTTCTTGGTTGCCATTTTTCGAAAATATTTTGGGATGTATTCTCCTTGTACACCCTGGGTTCGTCCCTGATGTTACAAAATTGGTTTTTACACCCTGGGTGCATCCCCGGTGTTTGAAATGGTTTATGGATATTATTGGGCACCATGGGTTCGGCGCTAGCATTCCGGTTTCGATAATTCAGATTTTTTGTAAGTCGGAGATAACCTATGGTTGACCTAATCCCATCGGGTAATTCGGAGATAAACTACGGTTGACTTAATCCCATTGGGTAATTCGAAGGCCCCAAGTCGACTAACCTATTCCCACTGCGGTGGAAATTCGTAGAGAGCCCGATTATGGTAGACCTGAGCCCCACTTCTTGGTACTTTGTATAATGTGAACGTTAGACTTTGAGTTGACACCGGCGCATCACGAGTCTTAAGGTGGGACTTGCTGGCCCGAATAGGGGTGGCTAAATAATTGGTTAGTGGCTTGCCCCTACGCTGTTGCCATTGAGTAAAACAGCTGTAGCATGAAACCCAATGACGCATTTACTATTCGCAACGAGGTGCGATGATGGCTTTGGTGATCAATTTGTCCATTGAAGTCTACTCTGGTGATTCCCGGCGTGGAATTTCTGTTTCTTATCTGGGTGCATTTTGGTTTGGGTATCTGCATATCATATACGCACATTATTTGGCTTATATGCTATCCTGTCATAAATTTATTTGTCTACTTGACTATAAACTGTACTGGGTGTTATGTGGTATGTGTTGCGGTGAATTTTGTGCCATGAGATTAGTTAGAAGGTTAGAGTGTTTTGCTTCTGGGCCTTAGCTCATGGCATTCGTGCCATAGGTAAGGAAGAGTTCTTAGAAGAAGTCGACCCGGAGGAAGAAGAAGAGTTTGAATAACAGGGTGAGTCCCAAGAGCACGTGGATTTCGTTGATGCATTTTGAGGAGACGAGACCTCTGCTGTTATTCTTATATTCAGTTCTCCCGCGCTTAGTGTAATTTTTAAAATTTCTTGATAGAACTATAATACTTATGTACTTTTGAAAGGTTTAGAATTCACTTATTATGTAATAACTAACGTATGTAAATATAAATGAATGGTTAGAATATCACTTTATTTATATTTATATATGTGTCGACATGCCCGGAGGATGGGGCGTCACATAGGATCTCAGATTCTACTGCATTATTAGGGTACTATATGTAATCTTATGTTGTTTCACCGTTTGAAAATGCATGAAATGTGATTTTATGTTTTAGATCTGGTTTTTAATTTAAAACTATTTTTTGGCATTTTCGGTAGATGGAAGTGTGTTTTGAGGGTTTTTTTCTGCAGTTGTTGTGCGAGACTTGGGCATGTTGATGATTAAAGGTGTTTGATGAGTGTTTGATGGGTGTTTGGAGGTTCGATTTGAGTTTTGAAAGAAAAAATTAGTGAACCCGTAGGACAAAAATATTTTTTGGGTGAGTTCAGTCGACTAAACTCATGAGTTCATTCGACTGGATCATCATTTGGCGAGTTCAGTCGACTAGACCTGGAGGGTCAGTCGACTGAAATTTCTTCTGTTTTGGCCCTTCTTTTCCAGTGATTTTTCAGTTAATTGGGGGCTTGGGCCAGTCGACAGAATCCCTGTGTGAGTGCTTGGTGTTGGTTTTAATGGTTCGGGTGGTTTGCTTGGGTAAATGATGGATTGCAAAGGAGTTTTTTTTTTATGAAAACTTTTGGGAGAAACGTGTTTATTGGAGGTTTGGAGCTAACCCTTGGGGTTGAGTCTCACTTTTTAAAACGTTTGCATGAAAATATGTTTTTTCATGTTTTGGTTTGATCTCCATGGTTTCATGGATTGGATATCTTGCTTATACATGCGTTGTATAACTGCTTTTGAAGAAAATATTTTAAAATGTTGGTTGATCTCCATGTTGATGGATGGATCTATATACATGTATAATATATATTTGTAAAAAAGTTTTTGTAGTTAATGCTACAGTTCGATTTTTAGATGATTATCTAGATGTACCGGGATGACGTGTATTTAGCACAAGTTGCCCTCGGTGTAAGTCCAGAAAAGTGCGCAGCGTAGGTACTCAGGTCCTTCGGGTTAGTCCCTGTAAATTGAGACGGTTGGGTGCTTAGTTCCCTCAGGTTGTCGCCTATAAATTAAGTGGTTCGTCGTGGTGCTCCGTATAGAACTTGTCATTACTTAGAAGGTCCTAAATGATTCAGGACTTGGTAATGAGCATGAGTCTATAGTTATTACCTCCATCCCCTTGTGATGGAGTCGGTACATAGGATCATATTCTTCTTCTTTTCCACGATGGTACATTCCGTGAGGGAACGATGATTTTGATTACCGTTTTTCCTTAACTATGGTTGTTTATTTTCAATATTTGCATCGCATGGTTTGAAAGATGAAAATAGGGTTTTATGTTAATGAAACCGTTTTGGGAGACTTGTGTAGTCTGACGGGGAAAACTTAAGGGTTTTGGATGGAAAACCTGTTTTGGTTTTGTGGTTGAGTTCGCTCCTACCATATGATTGCATATTCCTACTTTACAGCTTATTATCTGTTTCTATTGAGCTTCGGGTCACGGGTGAAAATTTTCTGTAAAACTATTTTCAAGTGTTGATGTGGATGAGGAGTAGCATTGATGATGCCCGCGGTGGTGGAAGACTTTTATAGTTTTTTTTTTGGTATGCATGTTACTGAAGGCAGGTTTTGTACACCGTAAGGCAATATACTGTATGCATGTTGAAACTGTATGTCTTTTATTTGTGAGAAATACACTTTATCGGGTATTCCTCTGGTTTCAACAGGTGGATTTCAATGTATGAAAAACTATATTTTCTTATAAAACGGATGTTTGGTGGATTTTCACGTGACCCCGGGTTTTGGGGCGTGACAGTTGCTGTGATCAAGATTGCATCAGGAGACAAACTTGTAGATCCTTTTATAAAGAGCTTACCGGCTAAGACTTTTGATAGTCATGTAAAAGGCATGGGAGTCAGATGTATGGCAGCATAATTTTGAGTATAAGTGGAAGATTGTTAGGGTTGGTATACTGAAAATCATGTTTTTAGTATTTAATTTTATTTTTTAATAAAATTAATTTTTTATTTTATGAGAATCTTTATGAGCAATGTATGTGTATCATTTCTTTAATGTTATGCATGAATGTCTGATATTCTGTATAGTATTTAATATGGTGTGTAGAGTACGGCTTGCAAACAGAAGATCAGATTTTAGGTTCTTACAGAATATAAGTTTTATATTCACTGTTTAGATGAAAATGGAAATACCATCAGTACGACTGTAGTACAGAGTTTTAGTAGACTTGTCTTGGTTACGGAGAACTGATAATAGCGTCGTCTATTATTCCAACTCTCTGTGTTAGTACACTTTGTGTGTATTAAACGGGACATTTGGGAAAATTAATTTTATACTGACTATATAAATTAATTCACACCCCAAGGTTATTATGAATAGTGCTTATTTTCTGAATTCTGAAATAATTATTGATTTACGTATATTTAATATTCGTTGTTTTGATTCATTAGAGGGTGCAATCTTATATGGGTCTATATTTCCGGTGAGTTGGATAACGACATTATTTATATGGCGAATATTAATTATTGACAGAATTCACGTCCCGAAAGATTCGAATTGACGATACCCCCATAAGAAAGTTTATAAGTTTTGACCGGGCCAAACCCTGCAGGTGGATTTAATTATTCGATAGCCAAATAAGTTAAGTGGAATAGCTTAAGGAATATCAAGATGCCGATTAAATTAAATTATCAGTAATTAAATTTAATTGGCGGGTATTAGGAATCTTAACGTGGGAAAAATGGTAAATATTTAATAACAGGAGCTCAATTCTATATGGCCTTAAGATTATGGGTCAGAGTGCAATTATAATTCTTTAGTGGTATGAACAATAATTCAGTATTTTATAAAAATTGCAGAAATCGCTTCTGATTTTCCATAATTGCAGATACCGCTATGAGGTTTGTTTAATTGCAAAAATCGCTGATACATGTCTGTGTTTCACTAGAAGTTTTACTCATAATTACTCTCCCGGTCCCTGCTGTAGCCCTAAAAATATGCGGGTAGGTTGAACCAGTTTTATAACTTGTCTTATAAAATTAAAACTGTCTTGGTTCTGCCCGTACGAGTGCTAAGAGGATTTTAGCCCACACTATATCCGAGAATCATATAAGGAAATACAGTAGAAGATCTGACAAGAGTTTCAACTCGGATTCAAATTAAATTTGAAGATTCGACCGGTAAAAAGGTATTCTTCTAATTTAACTTCGAATGCACGGGTTTTATTTTGATCGTTCATCTTCAAAAGTTTTATCTGGAGCCCGTTTTGGTGATTGCCAATCCAGTTAATTTTTTTCGTTAATCGTTTACAAAAATAAAAATCTTGACAGTCTTGCCTCTAACAGCGTAAGCCTAAGTTGAGACATATTCAAATTTGGGGGGTGTCCATCAGATGTGCTAAAAGGAAAAACGGATAAGTTAGAACTCAAAATGGAAGTCTATTTCTTTGTTGGATATCTCAGGGAAACGAATGGTGATTTATTTTATAATCCTAAGAATCAGAAGGTCATTGTTAGTGCCAATGCTTGATTCTTGGAAGATGATTATGTAATGGACCACAAGTTCAAGAGTAGAAATATTCTGGAAGAGCTGAAAAAAAATACCAGTAGTACGGTAGAAGCGTCATGGAGAAGTGTCATCGATATCTCATTGCCTCGCCGTAATGGGAGGATTATCGGGACACGTGCAGATTCTGAACCAGATTAGGGTGCTACCATTAACATGCCGATTTCACAACTAGAGGAGCATGTGGATAATGGTGCATAAGGTTCAGAATCAGTACAGCTTATCATTTTAGTACATGACGCAGGTAGTGTCTCGTCGTAGTGGGAGGGTTGTATGTCAATCCGATCAGTATATGTTCTTGGGAGAGTCTTTTGATAAGATTTCAGAAGAACTGGATATTGAGCCCTATAACTACAATAAAGCACTCCAAGATAAAGATGTTGAATTATGGCAAAGGGCTATGAATTTAGAGATGGAGTCTATGTACTCTAATCAGGTTTGAGATCTTGTAGAACGACCCGAAGGGATAAAACTCATCGGATGTAAGTGGATCCATAAAAGGAAGAGAGGAGTAGACGGGAAGGTGAAAATCTTCAAAGCTAGGTTTGTTGTAAAAGGTTTTACTCAGAAAGAAGGGATCGATAATGAGGAGTCCTTTTCGCTGGTAGCCATGCTTAAGCCTATCTGGATTCTCTTATCCATTGCGGCACATTTCGATTACGAAATTTGACAAATGGACGTCAAGACAATTTTCCTTAACAGAAGTCTTGATAAGTGTATTTATATGGTACAACAAGACGGTTTCTTATAATGGGCCAGGAGCACTTGGTGTGCATGTTTAAGAGATCCATTTATAGAGTTAAGTAGGCATCTAGGTCTTGGAATACTCAGTTTGATCAAGACATACAGTCTTATAATTTTGATCAAAGTCCTGACGAGTCTTGTGTGTATAAAAAGCGTGATATAAGCATAGTGGTGTTTTTAGTACTTTACGTGGATGATATCTTACTCATCGAAAATGATGTGGGGATGTAATCTTCGGTGAAGGTATGATTATCTGACCAGTTCGATATGAAATATTTGGGAGAAGCAGTCATATCCTCGAGATCAAGCTTATGCGAGATCGAAAACAGGAGATGTTGGGCTTATCACAAGCTACTTATATCGATACCTTCCTTACTCGTTTTAGCATGCAGGATTCCAAGAAAGGGTTTCTCCCTTCCAGGTATGGAATCACTTTATCCAATAATTAATGTCCTAAGATAACTGTTGAGATAGAGAAAATGAAGGCGGCTCCTTATGCTTCGGTAGTAGGAAGTCTCATGTATGCTATGCTTTGTATTAGACCCGACATATGATTTGCCGTTGGCATGGTTAGTAAATATCAATCTAATTTAGGGCAGAAGCATTGGACAACAGTAAAATATATAATCAAGTACCTAAAAAGAACTAGGGAATATATGTTTGTTTGTTAGGCAGATAGTCTAGTACCTTTGGAGTACAGAGACTCGAATTTTTAGTCACATAAAGATTCTCAAAAATTTATCTCGGGATATGCGTTTACCATGGAGGTGGAACACATCAAGAGTAAATATCACTTGATACGAGAGATCATACAGAGAGGTGATGGCAGTATGATTTTAAGTATAAGTGGGAGATTATTAGGGTTATATACTAAAAATCATGATTTTGATTTTAGTATTTAATTTTTTTCTTAATAAAAGTAGTTTTTCCATTTTATGATAATCTTAATGAACAATGTCTGTATTTTATTATTTATTTAATATTATGCATGGGTGTCTTTTATTCTACATAGTATTTAATTTGGTGTGTAGAGTTTGGCTTATACACAGAAGAACAGATTATCGGTTCTTGTAGAATATAAGTTTTGATTTATAGTTTAGATGGAATTAGACGCAACATCAGTACGGTTGTAGCATAATACTTTAATAGATCTGTCATGATTACGGAGAACGGTAATTATTTTGATAAGTGTTCCGACTCATTGTGCTATTACATTTTGTGTATACATGACCAAGTTGGGATAATTAATTTTATATTGACTTCATAAATTAATTTATACCACATTGTTATTATGAGTACTTATACTCTTAATCTCAAAATAATTATTATTTACGTATATTTAATATTTATTATTTTGATTCATTAGAGGGTGCGATCTCGTATGGGTCTACAATTTTGATGAGTTGTATAGCGATATTATTTATATATTGGATATTAATTATTGACGTAATCCACGTCCCAGTAATTGGAATTGATGATACCCCGTTAAAGATCCTTATAAGTTCTGATTGAGCCAAAACCCTGCAAATGAATTTTATAATCCGCCAGTTAAATAAGTTAAGTGGAAGGGCTTAAGAAATTTTCGAAGAAGTTGATTAAATATAATTGTTAATAATTTAATTTAATCGACGGGTATCTATAATCTTAAGGTGAGGAGAATAAATAAGCATTTAATAACACGAGCTCGAATACTATGATTTTGAGAATAAAACTAGGAGTGCAATTATAATTTTTTAGTGAAATGAATTATAATTTATGTTTTTATGAAATTGCTTCTGGTTTGAGGCAAGATTTAATAATTACATTGAAAAGTTATGCCTTATTTTCTCCATCGGTCCCTGTTGTAGCTCATTTATATGATGTTATAAAACTTAGCCGCCAAATATTCCATATAATGTTCTAAGGTTTCCATGTCTTACGATTCCAAAGAACAGGCGACTGGATAGGTTTTGAAGAACACAATAGATCAAATCCCACACTTTGTTCATGTTTTGCATTCGAAAATACAAAGAAAACTTGTGTCTGAGATTTGACTAGAGGTCAAAAATCACAACGGATCGTTGACTAAAAGTTATTGTAGCAATCAAAATTATCTGATCAGATTTCAAAAGATATAATCCTAAAACTAACTTTGGGAGTATTACTGAATTTTATTTTGATTGTTTGATATCAAAAGTTTTAATTTGGAGTCTTTTTCGGCGTTTATCCATCTGGATATTTTTTGACTAAAATTATAGATATAATCTTAGGATTTTAGCAGTTTGCCCAAACAATTAGTATCATAGCCGTCTTTGATTATGTATGATTTTATTATAAGTTCGGATAGATTTAAATTGTGCTAATACTGTTTTGCAGACAATCTAATCCCGACTTTTAATGGTCATTATTTTGCATGTTTGATTGTATGGTTTAATAATTATTAAATATTTTTTTAACCACGAGGGTTGATATTGGTAAATTGATTATGAACTCCTTAGAGGCATAAAATTAATATAAAAATAATTACTTTTTGATTTGTAGTTTTTATATTTTGATTTTATGTAATCGAAAGTCGAAAGTATGAAAAACATCGAAGAATAGGTTGAAAAAGAAAAAGGTGAAGCCGCGTGCACCAACAGGCGCATAATGCTTGGGAATAAGGATTATCATGATTTGGAATTATATGGGATTAATGACACGTGTGGAGTTAATCTAATATATCAAGTTGAATGCATTATATTACTTTGCTTCTTATGGAGTAAAGACACGCGGGAAACTATTATCAAAGCAAAGCCCATGAACATGGATTCGGGGAATGAATCCTTGGATAATCTATGAATGAACAATTGGAATGCATCAAGCCAAACGGTCCACATGCATTAGCAATGCACTTGGGATTAAACGTGGCAATTCATGATCAAGCATGGTATCAATTCCAAACGGGTATAAATCCTTGCAAGCAATCAAGTCAAAGCCTGGGAAACTAATTATAATCAAGAATCCACGTGGCCATTGATGATCCAATTAACAAAGTCATGCAAATTATCAAAGTCCCAAACAGTGCATGAAGTTAAACGCAAGAGGAGCCAGCGGCGTAAAACCAAGAAGCCAGCTGCGGCATGAAGCCACCCAGCAGGAGCGGCGGATAGTGGCGGCACGGCGTAGTATGGAAACAGTGGTGCGTGGCCAAGCGACGATGGTAGTAATATTTCAGTGGGACTGTAACTTACAGTAACTGAATGTTACAAGATTTTTTATTGGCTACAAAATTTTGACAGGATCAGAAGACTAAAGTTTTAATTCTGACCGAATTGCAAGTTTTTTAAAAGAACATAAACTACTTGGCTAAAGAGTTTTTGATTGACCATAAAAGTCGCAATTTAATGCATTTATTTATTTAAATACGTGAATACTTTATTTTGGTTTATTTATTTTGTTTAATTTTAATTAGTTAATTCTGATTAATTCAAAATTATTTTTTTTTGTACACGAAAAGAATGAAATAAAATTTTCTTTAATTAAAATTATTTTTTTAAAAAGAAAATTATGAAATTTTATTTTTTTACATAAAAACACGTTTAAGATGATTTTTTTGAAAAAAAATTCAATATCTTGAAAAATTGTGACGGCTAATTTCGATTTTTTTGAATTAATTAAAAGGAGTTTAATTTTAATAAATTATATTTTTCGGAATATGTGTAACGAAAAAATAAAATTAAATTCTTGATTTTTTTAAAATTAATTTTTTTAAATAAATAGAATTTAAAATTTTTATTTGTTATACATAAAACATGTAAAAATGGTTTAAAATTGGAATCTTTTGTAATGTGTGATTTTTTAAAATTATAAATTTATTTTAATTAAACAGATTTTATAACTCTAAAAAATATTTTAAAAACTAAGTGGATAAGAGAATTTGTTCACAGATAAATTTCGCGGTCTCCATCACTAGTTCGTAGGTGATGTAATTAATTTTTCGTGTTGGCATTAGGGTCTTCCTCCCAATCAAATAGAATTAATCACGGAATCACTGGTATAGGCCTTCTTTAGAGATAATTCTGGGTAATTGTTAGTATGAGTCATTTCTCCATCTAAATGGTATATTGCGAAGCAATTTATTCGAAATTAAACAAAAGTTTACATTTATCTGTAAATAATAGTATTTTCTCCATCTGAGTCACTGTTATTATTTATTGGACTAAAATTATATTAGCTGTTTAATTTTATTTGGCAAGGTATATTACTTAGATAGTAAAATTAATAAAAATTGACCCGTTTAGACCAATGATGAGTAGAGACGTTCTTCCCATCGAAGCATGCTATTCACGGTGTGCCACGCTGCTGGCGAATTTTCTTTTAAAATAGTAGAGGGAACCGATTTTAAAATAAAATTCAAAACTTTGCTCATCGTAATTAATAGTTTTTAATTATATGATTCTCTAGATAAAATTATTTTCAATCTACTCGTAGCTATATTCAAATAAAACAAACTTACAGGTCCTGATTATGTTGATTGGAAAAAAAATCTGCATATTGTTTTAATTGCCGCGGGTGTTCTTAGGAAGCTAAGAAATGTCTTTGTTTCTAAAAAGGTTCTTTCTCTAAGTCGAAAGTTAAGAAGAAGAAAAATATTTAGAAATAGGGAGACACGGTTTTCAAGGCAGTTAGTGCGCCACAGACTGGTGTAGAAAAATCAAAAGGTAGATATTTTTACTACAACCAAGCAAGGCACCAGAAAAGCAATGTTCAGTTTATCTTGACAAACAGAACAATAAAGGTAATTTATGTTCACTAGTTGTGGAAACATATTTAACGGTGTTATTTATTGGTACCGGTGTGTTGATACGAGAGTTACTAATTATGTCTGCAATTCTTTGCAGAAGTTCCAAAAAATCAGACAACTTAGTGATTGGTAGATTTACCTACACATGGGCAATAATACAAGGGTGGCAGTAGTTGTAGTGAGAGATGTCAATCTTAGTTTTAATAGAGATCGGGTTTTAATATTGAGAGATTGTCTTTATGTACCTTCTATTAGAAAATTTTTAATTTTTATTTCTAGATTGGTTAAAGACGGATATTTAGTTTATTTTAATAACTCTGTGATTATTAAGGATAATAAACGGTTTATCTATTCTGGTACATTAGTGGATGATCTTTATATTATTACTCCAATCTCTTATACGCTGTAACTGAATGAATTGAATAATACATCTAATTCACCTTTAAGAGAAAAGAATCTTCTTTAATGAACCAAACGTATCTTTCGCACTTACATCTATGCCATATTAATCTAAAATGGATAAATAGATTGGTTGAAGATTGACCTTTGAGTTTATTAGGAGTGAAAACACTTCCATTCTGTGAATTCTGCTTGGAGGGTAGGATGACCAGGAAGTCATTTTCGACTAAAGGTTATAAAGCTAAGGAACCGTTGGAACTGATTCAGTCTGACTTATGTGGGCCTATGACTATCCGGGTAAGAGGAGGCTTTGAGTATTTTTATCACTTTCATTGACGATTAATCAGGGTATGGATACATTTATTGATGCACCGCAAGCTTGAATGCTTTGAAATATTCAAAGTATTTAAGGCGGAAGAAGAGAAGCGTCTAGGAAAATGCATCAAGACACTTCGGTCAGACCGTAGTGGCAAATACCTCTTTGGAGAGTTTAGAGATTATTTGTCAGAGGATAGAATTATATCCCAGTTGACTGCACCGGGCACTCAACAGAAGAATGATATTGTAGAAATAAAGAATAGGACTCTTATGGAGATGGTGAGGTCTATGATGAGTTATTCGGACTTATCCGACTCATTTTGGAAATTCGAATTAGAGACAACAGCTTATATTCTGAACTTGGTACCTTCTAAGTTAGTACCTTCTACTCCCATAGAATTGTGGATTTGGGCGTAAGCCTAGTTTGAGACATATTTGAATTTGGGGGTGTCTAGCACACGTGTTAAAAGGGAACACGGATAAGTTGGAATTGAGAATGATTGTCTGTTTCTTTGTTAGATATCTTAGAGGAATGAATGGTGGTTTATTTTATAATTCTAAGAATCCGAAGGTCATTATCAGTGTCAATGCCCGATTCATAGAAGAAAATTATGTAATGGACCACGAGCCCAAGAGTAGCAATTTTTTGAAAGTGCTAAGTTGAAATACCAGTAATACGATAGAAGCGCTACGGGGAAGTGTTATCGATATCCCATTGTTTCGTTGTAGTGAGAGGATTATCGAGACATGTGAGGATCTTGAACTAGATTAGGGCGCTACCATTAACATGCTAGTTTCACAACTAGAGGAGCATGTGGAAAATGGTGCATAGGCTTCAGAATTAGCACAACGTGTCACCCTAGTACACAGACGTAGGTAGTACCTCATCGTAGTGGGAGAATTGTTCGTTAACTCGACCGGTATATGTTCTTCGGAGAGTCTTTTGACAGGATCCCAAAAGAATTGGATACTGAACCCTATAACTACAATGAAGCACTCCAAGATAAAGATGCAGAATTATGGCAAAGGGTTAAGAATTCAGAGATGGAGTATATGTATTCTATAATCAGATCTAAGAACTTGTAGAATCACCCGAAGAGATAAAATCTATCAGATGCAAGTGGATCTACATAAAGAAGAGTGGAGCAGATGGAAAGTTGAAAACCTTCAAAATTAGGCTTGTTGCAAAAGGGTTTACTCAAAAGAAGGGATCGATTATGAGGAGACCTTTTCGCCAGTAGCCATGCTTAAGTCTATCCGAATCTCTTATCCATTGCGGCTCATTTCGATTACAAAATTTGACGAATGGACATCAAGAAAGTTTTTTTTAATGGAAGTCTTGACAAGTTTATCTATATGGTATAACTAAACGGTTTCAAATGACAGGACCAAGAGCACATGTTATGTAAGCTTAAAAGATTCATTTATGGACTTAAGCTGGCATTTAGGTCTTGGAATACTCAGTTTGATCAAGTCTTATGATTTTGATCAAAATCCTGACGAGTCCTATTTGTACAAGAAGCATGATGGAAGCATAACGGTGTTATCTTCGATGAAGGTACAATTATCTGGCCAGTACAATATGAAAGACTTGGGAGAAACCAGTCACATCTTCAGGATCAAGCTTATGCGAGATTGGAAATAGTAGATGTTGGGCTTATCACAAGCTACTTATATCGATACCGTCCTTAGTCGTTTTAGCATGCAAGATTTCAAGAAAAAAGTTTCTCTCTTTCAGACATGAAATTACTCTATCGAATGATCAGTGTCCTAAGATAGCTGTTGAGATAGAGAAGATGAAGGCGGTTTCTTATGCTTCGGCAGTAGGAAGCCTTATGTATGTTATGCTTTGAACTCAACTCAATATCTGTTTTGTCATTGGCATGGTTAGCAGATATCAATTTAATTCAGAGTAGGAGTATTAGACAACATTAAAATATATAATCAAGTACCTGGAAAGAATTAGGAATTATATGTTAGTTACTAGGCAGATGGTCTAGTACCTTTGGGGTACATAGACTCGAATTTTTAGTCACATAAAGATTCTCAAAAATTTACCTTGAGATATGTGTTTACCTTGAAGGTGGAACACATTGAAAGTGAATATTACTTGATACGAGAGATCGTACAGGTAGGCGATGTAACTGTAGCCAAAATTGCATCAGGAGATAACCTTGCAGATCCTTTTACGAAGAGCTTACCAGCTAAGATTTTTGACAATCATGTTATAACGAGCCTGCTCGGACTCTGGTATTAATGACGGATAGCCCACGAGGCCATAGAGCACGGAAGATGTTCGAAACCCTAACTCGACTCGAAAATCTTAAGTTTGACCAAGAAATCCTAAAGAGGTCCAAAACTCAAGCAACAAAACCTTAATACCCGGAGGATCTTTCAATGTTTTAAATTATGTAATTATCATGAAATAATGAATTAAAAATCAAAAAATCTCATAATTAGGATAAAATGACCATTTTGCCCCTAGTACATCAAAAAATCTTAAAAATACAAATTTTAACACATGAACACCCTAAATTAAGGATTTAAGTATAATTAAGTAGCAAAGGACAAAATAATATCAAAAATAACAAAAATACCCCTTAGTGGCCGGCCACCTTAGAAGTTGTGCCAAAAGTAGCTTTTTTGCTTTTTTAAGCCTAAAAAGATATAAAGGTGTCAAATCAAGTATTATGATGATCCAACTCTTGTTGAGCAAGTAATATACAAAATAATATCGAATTATAGGCTCACAAAAGTAAACAAATCAATATTAAAGTTCATATACAATAAAATAAGTTAAAAAGTTATATATTGTCAAACTAGCTTAATTTGACTTAAAAGATTACATTTATTTAATCAATTGCTATAAAATTATAATAATTTATAAGAATACTAAATTTATCATAAACATACTAAAATAATTAGTTTTAATAGGAAAAAATATTAAAAAAATATATCAAATTAACTTTTAAAGCATTTTCTTACACAAATGGGCACGCAAACCAAGGTAAAATCCCAAGATTGATTGAGATCAGATTTTTTGTCTCCCAAAATGACCCCTAGCTGAAATCCCTCAGCCTAATCTGATATATCTCTCTTAAAACTAGCACCATGTCTTATCAACCCATGTGAAGAAAAAAGAAAAATGACTTAAATGACATCATTTTGTTCCCTAAAGCCTTGCCTATATAAACAAGCCAAACACCCTTTTTTCCCTCCCATTATATTTGTCCAAGAGAGGAGAAAAACCAGATTTGGAGTGTTCTTGAAGAGTTTGGGTGAGTTGAGAGAAGAAAAAAGAAAGAAAGAAGGAAGAAGGGAGCTAAGAAATCATGGGGTGTTTTCCTAAAGTTAAGTCTTTCCATCTTACCACCCATTGAGCCTTCAAAATAAGTAAGTAAAACCTCTAAACCTTATGTCTAATATCACTCAAAATATTCCTCAAATCATCCCTTTAAACACTTAAAAAATCAAGAACCGAAACAAAACCAAAAAAGCGTTGTAGTTGAGAAATAAGGGTTGTTATGTTTTTGAATGATATGAGATGTAGTTTTGTGTTATTATTTTTGATTTTGATGATTTAAAAGTATTCTGGAATCTTAATATTCATGTCTAAAACACAAGTATGCAAAGAAATGGGACAAAACCGTGACATATCATAAGTAGGAGACTTGAACATATAAGGACATGATTTTTGAGAACTTGAATGTTTCTGCCCTGAACTTTGGAACTCCATAACTCAATATAAAAGTTGATCTAAGCATGTTATTTATGTCTAGATTTAGATTTTTCTGTTATCTTTTATCCAAAGTTAATTTAAACTCATTTGAGTAAGTAGAACTCGAGATATTGCAATTCTCAAAAAATGTGTCATTTTTAGACCAGTCGACAATACTGACCTAAAAACCCTAGTTATCAATGAGATTCGAGCTTCGGCCAAACCATAAAAGTTGTAGATAACATATATATCTGACCTCCCACCAAAAATGAGTACAACATATTGAGATTTGATAGGTCAAAGCCCCTTTGAAACTCTCTGTTGTGGTTCAGCCATTAGAGGACACTTCAATCACATATTTTTGTATAGCCAAAAACTCATATTTTTAGTGATCTACTCCAAAAGTGGTCTACATAAATATTGTAGGTAACATATTGAACTACCATCTGTCCAAGAAGCACACTTAGACATCTTGGGAAAGTTCCTCAAAACCATTTCAAACTCTTTCTCCAAAACCGGTTCTGCTAAGATTTTGGAGGCTGACTGAACCTATTTTACAAAACGGCTTGTATCTTCAACTTGTTTCAAACAACCACCCCTAGTACTCTTCATGAGATATGTAGAGGACATGTTAAACTAGAATATATTAAAAAATGAATTCATTTGGACTTGATTTGATACCCCAAAATTGAGACAAATAGAGGAGTATTTTCGATAAAAGTATTTTCGATAAAATAGAGAAGTGTTTTATTCACCCATTTACCTTAGGTTTTTTACCTTACTGTTAAACATAAGAGTTGTAAAAAATATTTTTATCTAAATAATTTTTAAAAATCATAACTTGATTTCAAATCTAGATGCCCCAAAATCCTACCGACCCTTTAAATTTAATACTTGAACTTAGCCTTTAAAGTTGCTATGTGTATGTTTGAGTACCTTTTGTCGTGAGACCCGAGTTTGTATTTTGATTGATTTGAGTTAGTTGATTAGTATTTTTAAGTGAATGTACGATGATTAGAACTCATACCATCAAATTTGAATTGTATCTTGAGAATTGAACTTGCGCCTTACATAGTTGTATTTATGCATAGTGAGTTATACCATGAACTTTACTATGCTAGTTGATGCCATGCTACAAATAGTTGCACTTGAGATCCATATTGTACATCATGGACATTGTCACTTGCATCCTTGAATATTGGAGTCCATCTATGTAAATCGTTGTTGGGATGGGCTATATTAAATTGTCTTTCTTGGTTCTAAGTCTAGCGTGTCCCTGGTTGTCATTTTTAAAAATATTTTAGAATGTATTCCCCTTGTACACTGCGTCCCCAGTGTTACAGGTTTGTTTTAATAACTCTGTGGTTATTAAGGATAATAAATGAATTATCTATTTTGGTACATTGGTGGATGATCTTTATATTATTACTCCAATCTCTCCTACACTGCAACTGACTGAAACGAATAATGCATCTATATTACCATATAAGAGAAAATTTTCTTCTTTAATGAACCAAACGTTTTTTTGGCACTTACGCTTGAGTCATATTAATCTAAAAAAGATAAATAGACTGGTAGCAGATGAACTTTCGAGTTCATTAGAAGTGGAGGCACTTCCAGTTTATGAATCTTGCTTAGAGGGTAAGATGACTAAGAGGCCATTTTCGGCCAGAGGCCATTTTCGGCCAAAGGCTATAGAGCTAAAAAATCGTTGGAGCTGGTTTATTCTGATGTGTGTGGTCCTGTGACAATCCGGACTAGAGGTGACTTTGAGTACTTCGTCAGTTTCATTGATGACTACTCAAGGTATTGATACATTTACCTGATGCAACGTAAGTCTGAATGCTTTGAGAAATTTAAAGAATTCAAAATAGAGGCGGAGAAGCGTCTAGGTAAAAGTATCAAATCACTATGATCCGACCGTGATAGAAAATATTTCTTTGGAGAGTTTAAGAACTACTTGTCATCAGAGGGGATTACATCCCAGTTAACTGCACCTAGCACTCCGCAGCAGAATAGTGTAGCAGAAATAAGGAATAGAACTCTTATAGAAATGGTAAGGTCCGTGATGAGTTATTTAGATTTATCTGATTCATTTTGGGGACTTACTTTAGAGACAACGACTTATATTCTGAACTTGGTACCTTCTAAGTCAGTACCTTCTAAGTCAGTATCTTCTACTCCCACAGAATTGTGGACCGAGCGTAAACCTAGTTTGAAACACAATCGGATTTGAAAGTGTCTAGCACATGTGCTGAAAGAGAACGCGGGTAAGTTGGATCCTGGGACAAAAGTCTGTTTCTTTGTAGGGTATCCCAAGGGAACGAATGGTGGTCTGTTTTATAATCCTATGAATCATAAGGTCATTGTTAGCACCAATGCCCAATTCTTGGAAGATGATTATATTATGGATCATAGGCCCAAAAATAATATTGTTCTGGAAGAACTTAGAGAAAATACCAATAAAACGGAAGAACAAGTCTCCGATATCCCATTACTTCATCGTAGTGGGAGGATTATCGGGACATGTGCAAATCAAGAACAGGGTGCTGATGCACAGGGTTCTGATTCTGCACAACGTGTTACTATTAGTACACAAACACAGGTAGTGCCTCATCGTAGTGGGAGGATTGTTCATCAACCTGATCGGTATATGTTCTTAAGAGAGTCTTTTGACAAGATCCCGGTAGAACTAGATACTAATCCCTGTAACTACAATGAAGCACTTCAAGATAAAGATGCAAATCTTTGACAAAGGACTACAAATTTAGAGATAAAATCTATGTATTCAAATCAGGTATGAAAATTTATAGAACCACCCAAAGGGATAAAATTCATTGGATGCAAGTGGACCTATAAAAGGAAGAGAGGAGAAGACAGAAAGGTTGAAACCTTCAAAACTAGGCTTGTTGCTAAAGGGTTCATTCAGAAAGAAGGGATCGATTATGAGGAAACCTTTTCGCCGGTAGCCATGCTTAAGTCTATCTGGATTCTCTTATCCATTACCACTCATTTCGATTACGAAATCTGACAAATGGACGTCATGACAGCTTTCCTTAACGGAAGCCTTGACGAGTGTATCTATATGATACAACAAAACGGATTCATTGCAAAGGGCTAGAAACACATGTTGTGTAAACTTAAGATAACCATTTATAGATTTAAGCAGGCATCGAGATCTTGGAACACTTGGTTTGATCAACTACGATTTATGGATCAACTCAAAGTTACTACTCCTATGTTTCAATCTCACAAATCAAACAATTACTATGAATTTTAACCCAACATTCAACAAACTAGTTAGGGCTTCACTTATTTACATAAACATTAGGTTTTTATGGGGTTAATAACCAAAATCAACATAAATCCACCAAACCATCAAAATTAGTCAAAATCCTACCTCAAGAAGCTTCAATGGTTGAAATTTTGCTAATAATCCCAAAATTTGAAAACCCTAATTTTCGGCCATCTTGGATTCCAGCTCCGTAATGCTTCAAACGTGGCGCTCTTGCTGTGTAGATCTTGATTCTTCCTTGGTAGCTTCCAGTTCGACGCTTATCATATCAATTTCTGAAAGGATCAAAAGTTGGAGCTGCAAGCTCCATCCATGGCTCGAATCGCAGAATAAAAAAACGCGAAGAAGAAGAACATGGGTTAGCGCTACTAGTGGTGGGACTAGGATGCAGTTGCCGACGGGAATGAGTGGGGTAGGTGGCGCCAGCAGCACGGTGGTGAGGTGAAGAGAGGCGTCGCGGCGGCAAGAGTCGCGCGTCGCGCGCTCTGTTTTCTCCTCTCGGTTCTCTCCATTTTTTTCTCCCTCTCAGCTTCAGCTGAGTTGAGATATAAATTTGTATATAATTTTTTTTTGTTTTTTTTTTCTCAACTCCTCAAGAATTCTAGAAAATTGTAAAATTTATATTTTTTTCTTTATATACTTTATGTATTCCTTCAATTTTAAAGAAGCCACCATAATATAATTATCAAACTTCCAAGTTTCCCCATAAAAATAATTCATTTTCATTCCCATCTTAATTGAAATAGAATTTTGAATACTATTATTAAAATTTTTTACCACTAACAAAATTTATCATGTATTGTTAATCCTCCTCCAAAATCAGCATCATTGATTTGAATCAGTTCAAAACAATTGCATGCAGCGGCGAGTGGCAAAGATGGAGCAAGCAGCGGCGGGCGGTGATTGCAGAGAGTAGTGCCAAAGGCAGAGAAAGTGGCGACGAAATGGCAAAACGGCGAAAGCAGCGGCAAAGACGGCAAAAGCAGGGGAGAAGATGGCGAAAGCAATGGCGAAATCGACGGCGAATCAGCGGTGAAAGCGGCGGCAAATCGGCGGCGAATCATAGCAATGTACAGAGACGGCATGAGAGGGGGCGCAATGGAGAGAAGGCATGAGGTGGAGGGGGGCGGGACTTGGCTGAATATTGGAATTCCTAAGCTTTGTTTGGTGAATTATAATTTTTAAAATTTTTAATTTTAGATTGTTTCTGATAAAAAAATTAAAAAATTTAAAAAATAAATAATTTTACAAGAAAACAAGAAGGGTCTAAAAAATATAATAATTTGATCAAATATTGAAAATTTTTTATATTAAATATAAAAAAACTAATTAATTAGTGTATTTGAAACTAATGGAGCTTATTTTGTATTTGAATATGTTATAAAGAGAAATTATTTAAATTCATCCTTGATACACTGATAAGTGTTGTTTATGGAAACTTTTGTTACATCAAAATTACGTAGTTTTGTACAGTAAAAATATTACTTAACTTAAATATGTTATTTATGTTATATAAAATCTTGTTAAAATTAAAGGCTTCATAATATGTGTTGTAAAATTTTCAGTTAATAAGATTATATCAATATATGTTAATAAATTTTTGTTAAATAAAAAATTTTATATTATAAACTACGTAGTTTTAATGTAATAGAAATCTCCATTACATAAAGGTACGTAATAGAGAGAATCATTATCCGAGAATTAGTAAGGGGCTTCTACTTTAACATTTTTTTCCTTTTTACATATAACACCCACTACTACAATGTATTGAAGAGTTGTACATAAAAGTGTACATTAAAATATCCCAAACTTTTTGTGATAAAAAATTCTCAATCCCAACTCTAGATGTTCATTTTATTTCAGCAAATTATTTGAAATTATTATCTAATTCAATATTTAGCTCATGAATATTCAAAACAGGCGATTTTCCAAATTAAGTACTTAAGAATTAAAATCATTATTTTAAAAAAATTTAAAAAGAATTTATAAAAAAGATTTATAACCTTCACAAAAGATTATGAATTTGTGATGAAATATTATTCTTACAAATAATTAAAAATTGTTTTGAGACAAAAATAACAAAATTCATAACAAAAGGATACATATTATGATGAAATATTATTGTCACGAATAATTAAAGGCCTTTTTGTAAAGAAAAAATAAAATTCATCGCAAAATAGGCACCTCATGTGATGAAATATCCTTATCACCAATAATTGAGTAACATTTTGTGAGAAAAAACAAAATTCATCACAAAGGATCTGTATTGATAACAAAATTAGAATCTTCTACAAAAAAGGTCATTTTAAGAGAGAAAATTAAAATTTGTCCTTAAATTTAATCACAACAAAACCTTTTTTGTTGTATCGTATCCAAAGTGCATGATTTTACATTAAAATTGTTGCCAAACAATTAGTGACCAATCACGTTATTAGTTGTCGAAAGTAAGATTTCCGCGATTACTAATAACTTAATCACCAATTATTTGCGACTACAATTTAGTCGTCTTAAGACTTTTCATGCTTTTTGTACTAAACTATTTGCGACCAAAGGTAAATATGATCGCCAGCCATAGGCGCCAAATATTTTTCCTGCCTTTTTTTTATTGGCGCCAAAAATTCCGTTATGAAAAATTAGAATTGTTTGCCAAAAGTGCGCATTAGCAACAAATGTTGTTTGGTTGCCAAAATGCCTTTCTTGTGGTTGGCACGTAAGTATTTGACGACAACATGTCAAATGGTCGCCACTGAACTCTTTGCACCCCAAATATTCTTTTTAGTCGCGAAAAGTCATAGCGCCAATATGTTTTTCCACTTTTTTTTCAATTGGCGCCGAAATATTTGGTGACAAAAAGTAAATTTAGTTGTCAAAAGTGAGTTGTAGCGACAAAAGTTTTTTGGTCACCAATTAATAAGTTTTTTTGGCAACCAAACCTTAGTCGCCAAAAGGTGTTCACCTATTTTTTCATTCTACGACCAAACCTTAGGTGACTAATATTACATTTGGTCGCAATAAAAGTGTTGTTAGCGACCAAACTCAGAACTATGGTCGCCGATTGTGATATATTCCACGACCAACGAATAATAGTCGCCAATATTTGTATATTATGCGACCAACGATAATATGGTGGCCAATTGTTTTGTATTCAGCAACTAAAATCAATGTTGGTCGCCAAAAGTGGTCGCTAAAAGTGTAATTTCTTGTAATGATTATATACTTAGAAATTGTGATACCGGTTATATGCCTTGATTTGTTTTTGGGAGGATTTTACCCCAAGTGCTATATACACCGATTGTTTATGATATTTTGGCAAAGGCGGTTCGGATGGCGTAATAATAGGAGTTAGCCTTTCTCAATCTCGAGCTGGACCGTGACCTAAGATTCTACAGTCAGATCGTCGTTGACACCTTGCCGTCAGTGATGACCCGGCTGAACACTTAGTCCGCTACGTAATTATTCCACGACTAAAGGAACGCTCTTTGTCAGTCCGTAGACTTGGTCAGCGTGGTTGGGATCAAGGTTAGGATAGTTCACCTTGGTTAGGCAGACCTAAAATAACTTAGGATTAATTAACTAAACTTAGTAACTTAAATAAACAGCATTATCATTATCACATCTCATGTTATGTATAAATTGTTGCCGTTGTATGACTTGTTTACATGAAAAATATTTATATGTTGATGTGAGTTTCTCTGGCATTTCATGCCAGGTTTTGAAGTGCTTATTGACAAGTACACTGACGTGGAGATAGAGCCTTGGTTCCTATGACCAGGAGTTTCACGCTTTCGGCCCAGCCTTCTTCGACCATGTAGTACCAGTTTTGCACTTGTCCACCTATTTCTTGTATTGTTTTAACGTACTTCAGAAAGATTATATTTGGGTCTATATTATATAACTCTACAATATTTTGCTTTTTGGCGTGTATGGATATTATTGTTATTTAGTTTTCGCAACCTTATTAATTATTGTCTCTCTAGATGCTCCCGAAACTCGAGGCGTCACACTTGAGCATGATATTTACCCAAGTAGCTAGTGCCCAAGTTGATGTGGGGAGTGCCTATTCCCTAGGCTCCTCTAGTGAATATCTCTCGCTTGGTTGTGGTGGGTTTAATTTGTTCACCATTTCCAGTAGAAATTGCAGGAGATAGTGCTGCTATGGAAGCCTCTAGTAATGTTTTACTGGTTTTTCCATAAATGACACCAAATATATGGAGGTGAATTCGTAGGAGAGTTTGAGAAGGGAGAGAACCAGTTACATGGAGCTTCCTTTTGCATCCAAGATGATCTATAAAAGGGAAAAAATGGTGAGACTAATCGACGAAGAGTGTCGATCATAAGTTCCTTTAATGCCTAAGTAACTAGTATTTTATACATGAGAAAGATAATCAACTTGAGAGAGAGAGAGAGAGAGAGAGAGAGAGCATGTACTTTAATAGAGTTTTGAGTAAGAGATTGTGTGTACTTTTTAGGAATGATTGGACCATCCTTATATAAAGAATTATGATTGTTATCATATGTAATTCCATTTATTCAACTATACGCTCTACCTTGACAGCTACCATATTAAGCCCACAATTTTTGAAAAAGTTGAGTTTAACGGTGAATTTTTCTAAGACAAATTATAGGATTAGTTAAGCTATCATTAATGCATGTGACCTAAACCACGCAAGCCTCTCTAAGCGTCGACTTACTTTCTCGAGCTCGGCCTATATTGGCCTATGATTTGCATTGGTGCTAGGCAAAGGTCTAGATTGGTTGTGGTTATTAGCCTATCCTCTTCGATTCACCTTTGGGTCCAGCCCATTCTGGACAGCCAAGTTTTCAATGAGAGTCCAATCCATTTGGATATGGCCCCGTCAATAATGTGTGAGCACTTAATATATAGATGACAGTCTGCTTCACCTTCAACTTTTAAGTGAGAAAGATTTCTGTAGAATCAACAAAGAGGGTAAATGCTCATCATAATATATTCCTAAAATTCAAGCTTGCCAAATAGAATTGTCTCTTCCAGTAGAGACAGGACATGCACAAAAATATTTTAATTAAAGTAGGGTACGCAAATGTGTAAAAACTACAATATTAGGAACGAACATATAATTTTACGAATACTTACGACTAAACTATAATATGAATGATATATTGTTTTTGAAACTTAGGTCCACACCACCCCTAGGCTTTTCTTATGCATAGAAATGGGATAATATAAACAATTTCTAGAAGTTGCTTATCATGCTTTCACAATAAGAACTATGGTTACAAATATATGTTGATACGTATCATATCAGCTGTATACATTACATTTTTTTGACATATGATTTCAATATTTATCCATATATCAGTTGGTACTATTCGATGTCAGTATCACAGACAATATACAGCTTAATACTTCTATTTAAAACCCTGATAACAACTCTTTGCGGTGCTCTTCTTCTTCCTCAGGTATACATACCTACATACAAATGGTCTCCCTATGCATATATTGATTCCTGAGTCAAAACAGTAACAACATTGTAGCTTTTTAGTCAGTTGTACAAAAGTATCTTTAAGTGAATCTTTCACAATGTTTTGTTCTATACCATCAAAACCAGTACTGTCAAGAAGAGGTGCCAACTGAAAAGAAATCTATGAATGGGATTCCAGCCTTGCTCTGCTGCTTGGTTGGTTCCTGTTCCACCTCATCATCATCTCTCCTCATGGCATTCTCAGTCACTTCGCTTCTATTAGAGTCAGTATTTACTTGAAGAAAATCATAAAACTCCACAGCCTGATTTCTATCTGCAATATTGGTCACCAAACAGGCCTAAGAACTTTAAAAGAATATACAAAGAAATGAAATGAAATCAAATGGCATTCTTGGATTTGACTACAGTTGTCTATTAATCATGCATGAATACTTCAAAAAAGTGGCCCCATTCAAGTATCTTATTCATATGGATATTGATACAAGCCCAACACACAGGGATTTATTGGGTATGGTTGAGAAATATCTATTTTTTTAAATATTTTTTAGTTTTAGATACCTTTTAAGTATGCACAAGATATGAAAAATACGCACGGGATATGTTTTGTTATTATGAATGTATATCTATCTAGATATTATTTTAATTCAATATTTAATGAGTTTTTTTTTATATAAATTACTCTTAACTTGCGCAGTTATTAAACATTTTAAATAACCACAAAATTAATTAACTGTTGTTTTTACTTTAGTTTTATAAATAACAAAATATAAAAAATATTTTCAAAAAATAATATATATATATATATATATATATTTATGAACATATCCTAATGCAAGGTACCCATATTAATTCTACTTTAATTTTTCTTATTTTACCGTATCATCATTTCCATATCCGTTTCGTACGATATGTATATCATTTATCGGTATCCATACTTTGTAGTCAGTTGTTAGTTGTTACCCTCTCGCATCTTCATCCGAGGAACCGTATCCCCACTGCAGAAGTGTTCGAAAATGGGGGAACGAACTTGTGTAGCAGAAGAAGGGTAGTGATCAAAACTTGCAGAATATTGGTGATGAGCAAAGGAAGCAAAGTTCTTCATCTCATGAGAGTTGATATGCAACACATCTGGTTTGAAAAAGAGCGGCCTTTTTGCACACATCCTTGTTCTCTCCCTGCATCTTCTGGCCATGATGACATGCCAGTGATTCTTGACGGCGTTGTCAGTGCGGCCAGGGAAAAGCCTTGCAATAATAGCCCACCGGTTCCCATGAATCCGGTGAGATGCAAGAAGCCGCTCTTCTTCCTCTTCCGTGAAAGGGCTTCGATTGATTCTTGGATCCAACTGGTTGAACCATCTCAGCCTGCAACTCTTACCTGATTTTGTTGTGTTAGCAACATTATACAAAACAGGCCGCGCTTGTTTTCGCGATAAGATAGGATTGTATTACATTAGTTGGTTTTTTTTTTTTTTTTGGCAATATAATTTACTAGCAGTTGGCATGTATATGAGAATTAAAGCACTTGAAAAAAATTTAATTAAATTTTTTAGTTATGAGGAATTATAATTTTGAAATTAAATAATAGAAGTAAAATTTAATAGGTATTTTGAACAAAACAAAAAATACTTCGTACAACTTTAAATTTAAAGTAATACCAAATAGCAGTATTTTTGTTATTGAAAAAAAAAATTGTTACTAATATCCATTTTTAAATCACAAATTCTTCGTTGAAGAAACAATAGCTTTTGGTGTCAAATATGTTATTTTGCCACACGTTTAGCGACAAAAATTATGTGATAAATAAAAAATTATAACAAAAATATCATGCCTTATGTTTTTAGTGACAACTTATTTTTTGTCACAAAATAGTTACTTTTAGTAATGATTTTATGCTCGTCACATAAATATTTGTCACTATAGACAGTTGTTCTTATAGTGAAGAGAATACTCTCTTAATATAATAATATAAATTGTTTATTTTATGCACTAGAAATAAGGATTAGATTAGAACATTTGGACCCCACATGATATATGGGTATTAGAACATTAAATAAGTTATACGATATGTAAAATATACAATAAAGAGATAACTTAGAATATAATTTTACAACAAATTGGTTTTGCTTGGGAAGACTAAAAGGATTAAATCGGATTAAGATTCTTATGATCATTAGTTCTAGGACACCAAGTCCATGGGACTAGATGTCTATAGTTTAATTCAATTTTGTTAATTATTTACTCAAGGGATAAACAACATATTTTGGTCCAACCTAATTCATTTAATCCTTTATTGGTTTCAAAGGTTAAAAAAATGGAACAAAAAAATAAGTAAAAATTAAACATTGAAAAGTAAAAAAATAAAATAAAAAATAGAAAATAATTTTTTTAATTTCAAAGGCACTAATAACTATTTCAAAGACACTAAGAAAATTCAAATAAATATACGAAAAGAGTCAATTAAAAAATAAAAAAACAAAAAATGTTATAAATGTAAAATTGAAAGACAAATTTATCATTTTATGATTAATCCCTTTTCTTTTTTAATTCTTAGACTATTCATCCCACCCACCCCTCCTACTATTTGTCTCTCATATATGGGATTACGAGTCTAATGCAAACTATTAGTCTAAGCACAAAAATGCAAAATAAACTTAGTACAAAAATTGTCTTCGGGCTATTAGATTCGATTGCCTACTCCTTAACTTCAAATATGGTCTTTATACATATATTTTTAAATAATATATAATATATATTAATATAATAGTATTTATTTAAAATAAAATATCAGATATGATATAAATCATATATAATATATTCTTATTCGATTGTTTTGTTCCCAACATGAAAAGACAAGGGAATAAAATGACCATTTTTATTTTCATATTTGGTTTGTTAAGAAATGAAATGAAGAAATTCCGAAAAATTATGATTACCTCTCAAATAGTATTAAAAAATGGGAAAATATGGTATTATGTGATATTAGAATTTTCAAATTGCTTTTTATTTCATACAATTGTTAATAATTATATTTTATTTATTCAATTATTTATCTCATTCTAAGTGAATATATTTATATATATATATAAATAATTTTATGTTACATAATTTCATCATATGCAGTATATATCAAATATTTCATTCTCTCTCTTTATCCTACCATATAATTAAAACATAACAATCTCATCTCTAATCTCATCATTTATTTATATATTTATCCCATCATATAATTAATACCTTTCAATTCTATCTATAATATCACTATATTCAATTACTTCAAAAATACTTCGAAAAACAAACGAGATCTAACTGTATAAATAATAAAATTACTCTTCACCACCCGTTAAGTTTTTAAATAACTTGGTGTCAAAGCAAATAATAAATTAGATGCTCAAAACTTCGCTACCTATTTGATAATTCAGACATTTATAAAGTTAATACTATTTCTAACTGATTTGGTAATTACCCTTCTAATACAACAGCAATTAGCTATGATTCATCTTCAGTTATACATCCTTTCAGCTTATATGTACATACCCATGTTACTAACGCTAGAAAAGATGAAAATAATTAAAAAAATCTAGAAAATATATGAAAAATCCAAGAATTAATAAAGGAATCAAAAGTAAATTATTGTGAGATTAAGTAGGTTTTTTATTTCTTATTAAATTTTCTTCACCTGATCTTCCTTGTAGCTTTTCGGCTATTGCGTTCCAATTATGAGGTCCATAGCGTTCGACCAATTCCCGGAGCTTTTCATCTTCAGCAGGCCTCCAATGGCCTCTGGTGCACATCTGATCCTCTTGACAATAACAAATAGCAAAAAAGCCCTGTGAAATGACTTGACTCCAGCCTCCAGGAAACCCTATTTCTTAGATGGGATTTTCCTCTTTCAACCCTAGCGATGGAGTATTGAAACAAGTTTTGAGGAGGGTCAATTAAATTATTTGTGAGAAAGGAGGAAGGTGATGATGATGATGAAGAAGGCGATACAGATGATTATTTGGGAACCACGGGAACCCAACCGAATATATGGAGATGAGCAGTACTGTTTTCTGTTAAGAAGTGGGAGGGTTTGGACAGACCTCACCAGCGATTGATGCAACGTCTAGGCTAACAAACCCTTACAAGTTATATATATATATATATATATATATATATATATATATCCACAGAGAGAGAGGGTGAGAGGTTGCTTGGTGGGCTGATTTTCGTTCCCCTTTCAACGTCTTTCCCAGTTTCTAACCTACAACGTCTACTTATAACCCACCTAGCAAATTTATTTATTTAGGTTTCTATATATACATAAATATGATGTATTTGTATATAACTACAATTAGGGACCGAACTAAGAGTTTGTATTCGCTGGAACCCCAAGTTTTTATTTTTTGTCAATTTATTGTCGTAAATTACTCTATTCTAATTGAAGAATAAGAAGAAAACTAAAAATTTATAGTAAAACTTTGTTTATTTCAACGTAAATTATTTTATGGTTAACTATCATACTTATTTTTTATTGTTTGATTTGATAAAATATATTTTATATCATAAAATTAAAATTGATTTACATAAAAAAAAAAGTTATTTTTTGTTTCAACAACTAATTAGGGCAATGGTGGTAATGACGACAGTGGAGTGGTGGCAATAGTGGAGAAGGTGGTGGTAGCAGCGGCGATAATAATGTTAGTGGTAGTGGCAAAGGCAGTAAGGATGGTGGGAGAGGCGATGACAGTTGTGGTGAATGCGACAGCAGCAGCGGTGGCAATGAGGCCACAATAGTTGTGGTGGCAGTTGCAATGGGGCGACGATAGTGGTTGTGGAGGTGTAGTCGTGTTAGAGGTGGTAGTAATGGTGGTAGTGGTGGCAACAATAATGTTAGTGGTAGTGGCAAAGGCAGTAGGGATGGTGAAAAAGGCAGTGACAGTTGTGGTGAAAGTGGCAGTAGCGACGGTTGCAATGGGGCCACAATAGTTGTGGTGGCGGTTGCAATGGGGCGACAATAGTGGTTGTGGAGGTGTAGTCGTGTTAGAGGTGGTAGCAATGGTGGTGGCGATAACAGTGCTGGTGGTGGTGGTGCTCCAATTGTAATTTTTCATGGTAAATACTTTTAATGCTAAATAATTCTACTTCAAAATGAATGCTGTCTCAGTATGTGTTTGGCCTAACTTTTTTTTTATATAATTTTTTAGTATTTAGTGAATTTTTTTCAATATTACTCCAAGTGAGTATACTTTCTAGATTCCTCAACTCATTAGAAAATCAAAAAGTAACTTTTTTATAAGACCAAAAAAGCCAACTTAACATGCTTTTTCACCTTTTTTTATTTTTATCTTTAGTATTTTTTTAAAATTTGGCCTGAATAGATATACTTTTTAGATTTCTCTCGTTACAAATAACCAAGAAAAATAGAAGATTTAAAGCAAAATAAAAAAAAGTTTAGAAAATATGAAAAAAATTTCCAAAAAAAACAACACTAAGATTTTTAGTTCAAACATACGCTGAGTTATTGAAAAAATTTACAATATTCCTATGTCTTGAACTTTGTGAAGAACTCCCTTCCATCTCTCTCTCTTGGAGCATTCTTATTTGACAATAACTATAACCATAAAAGGTTATTGAAAAAATTAAATATTATTTCTAATGTAATTTCGTACCTGACAATAACTATGTACAAAAGAATAGAATCATAAAATTAAGGTCATACATTAATCAAAAGCGGCCTGAATTTGTATATAATCTAGAGTACTAAAATGTGGTCTCAAAATGCATATCCGTAGCAGTGAAGCAGTCAAATATTGATCCATATTGGACAATATTAGAGATATATTGGTTACTGTCCTTATTAAAAATTTAAAATTTCATTACGTAACAATTAATACAATACGTAATAGTCAATATCTAGAGTCCTGATCTAGTCTTATCTAAAATATAAAATAAAAGCCAACTGCAACTCTAATGTCAAGATATCTAAAACTCAATCTTTAAACTTTTACAACGAATTCTTCATATTCCATGTTTACATATATATATATATATATATATATATATAAGTACGTAGGTCTAACATAATTCTATATATGTAAATTATGTTAGATAATAACAATTTTTAAGAACAAAAAAGGTTGGTGTTCTTGATGGGATTGCTAACATTTTAGGTCTTTGATCACCTTTCATACCTAACTAACAAAATAGCTTACAGCCTTCCCAGTGCACACATGGAGATTCGGACAGCCATAATTAACCTAGCTTTGCCTGCAGTCAAACTGCTGGTCTCCTTGTAGTCCTGTTGAAAAGATAAGGAAATCTAATATAGGTAAAATCTTTCTTCCCATTGTTTCTTTACTATTTTTTTTCTACTACTAGGATTGAATGATTCTACATATATCAATATACTGTTGTTCATTATTTCAAAATATATGTGAGAGTATTTATATAATAAAATAATTCATATTTTTATATTAAATGTGTTTTCTCACTTTTAAGACATTTGAAAAGTATTGATGAGATTAATTTAAATTTGTATTTCATGGTCAGAAGCTAATATTTCTTAAAATATATTATTTTCCCTTTTAACAAATTTTGAAAAGCGTGGGTTGGGGTACTTTAAAAACTTAAATTTTTACAGTTAAAAGTCCACATTTTTTTAAAATATCTTTTAATTGTGACCATTTGGTCACCTAAAAAAATTTAAAACCTTGATTAATTTTACAATCTTTAACTCAGACCACTCACTCACTCACTCTCTCTCTTTCACGAACTCTCTCATTTCAATCAAATAAGTTTTAAATCACCATCTCCCTCTAATGTAGGGAGTGTTGGGAGAATAACCAACGCCAAAATAAAATACATGCTCGGGGATCCAGAAAATACATCTTTATTTACTTTCAACAAATTAAAATAATCT
>JAULJZ010000023.1:5771561-5790561 GCA_032270985.1 Heliamphora pulchella
AACCCTAGGTTCGGCCAGCTTGCTGCAGGGCCACCATCAAAGCCTCTGTTTGTGCATTAAAATCCTCAAAGAGTTCCTAACAATTTCTCGTCAGAAGAGAGGGTCAAACAGGGGTATCTGGTGAGGCTTAAATCGATGTAGGATTCAAACATAAGAAAAGTAAACCTACAATGGTTATAATTTCGGTTACCTATAAGAGGGGAAGAAGAATCAAACGTTGCTCGATCTCACGGGTCCTTCGGGTTGTAAGGTTTTAACCCCCATCTCCAATTTTCGCTCCAGAAACCCACGCCGTAGGTTTCGACCACCAACGCCATGAGCTTCGCCAGTCTTCGCCGGCCACACCACCGACCAATTCCACGATGACGCCGTGCTACCGCCTCGCCGCCCGGTGTCTTTCCCCAACATCTCTCTCTCTCTCTCTCTCTCTCTCTCTCTATGAAAACCGAAACAGAACCGCTCGGCGAAAACCAAAGTTGAAAGAAAAAGAACAGAAGAGAAGGAGATCACGTCGGCGCTGTTTGGGATTTGTTTCACTTATATATTTTTTTTTGTTCTTTCTTGAGACTTCTAGAGATTTCCTCCTCTAATCTCTCTTCTTTTTTTTTTAACAAACTAAACTTATATATATTATATCTATAAATATTATGAAGCTTACAATATATTAAATTTTGGTATCTTAATAAATCATACGAGTCGGATCGTCACATGGCGGGTTCGATGCGACCCAGTCGATAGTGGCCATGCATGGGTCAATAGAGTTGTCTGACATCAGTTCTTAAAAACTTAAACCATGAATTGGTTTGAATTTTGAAAGAGTTGAAAGACACACACATGTGTGTGTGTGTGTGCGCACGTGTATGCAGATAATTGAGAATTAAAAATGATTTGTGATGATAAGGAAATGAAGGACTAAAGTGGAGTTGGTTTTATAAATAGAAAGCCGGTTATGTGAATGGTGTTTAGTTTGGAAACAAAATCGGTTCTTCTTTTAAGAAAATTGTGTGTTGCATTTCACATAACCATCCTCTCATATCATACATTTGTTCATTTTTAGTCTATTTTTTACGAGTCTTGGCTCGTGGTATGTAAAACATTTCAGGTGATAGTGAAAAGAAGATAGCAGAATAAGATATAGGCTCGTGGAAACCTATTTGAGTTAATTTTGATAGAATTACAAAATTCTTGAGATAATCTTTTGTGTATTGATCAATGTAACTGTAATTCTTTTGCACTTTGGATATATGTTTGAGGGTTAGTAATACTCAGTTTGTAAGGCTCGAAGGCTATGAATTCATGATTTGTATGCATGTAAGGGCATTGGGTAAGTGTTTTGGGTTCGATTACTGGGTTTGTGTATCGACTCTATGGATTAAAATGTTAAAATTACATGTTTTGGGGTTAAAAGGAGTTATTTTAGTATCAAATGCGTATTTAAATCTCGATTCTTACATATTTAAAACTATGTTCAAACTATGAGGAGAATGGTTGATTTTTCCAATACTTAAAAAAATTTTAGGTATTTAGCATTGGGGGCTCTCGGGTAGCCCACTGCTCGAGCGGTGGTAAGTTCACTCGAGCGGTCTCTGTTAGGTGAAATTCTTGAGAACTTTGGTTTAAAAAAGAGTTGTGTTGGGTATTTTTAGGATATCCATTGTGGCATATATTAGCCTACTTGGAGGTTTATTTTACGAGAAAATTGACTTCTTTACTTCTACCGTTTATGGAAAAAATGAAAGGTGTTGGTTTTAATTTCAAACACTGCTTGGTTTCGATTGATCTTCTGACTCAGTTTTGTTTTAAAGTTTTTAACTTGGGTCTCTTCACTTTTTATATCGCGGGATTTTATTGTTACAAAGTCGGGGTGTTACAGACGGCATTAAGGTATAGTGAATATTAATTATTAACAGAATCTATATCGTGATATAAGAATTGATGATAACTCATTAAAGAGGCTTATAAGTTTAATTATGTCAAACCCTGCATATGAATTTTGTATCTGACATATCAAATAAATTAAGTGAAAAGTTTTAAAAAAACTACAAGTAGTCGATGAAATAAATTTGTCAGTAATTTAATTTAATCAACATGTATCCATAATCTTAGCGTGGGAAGATAATTAGCATTTAATAACATGAAATTCAAAATTATTTTTTGAGATAAAGTAGATAGTGCAATTATAATTCTTTAGTGGCATGAATTATAATTTATGGATTGAAAATTGAATTCAGATTGAATTCTATTTTTTCTAATTACATAAAAAAAATCCTAGTTTATTTACTCCTTAAATCTCCACTGTAACCTGTATTTATGCAGCTTAACCCTCTTGGCAGCTAGGGTTTTGATTTGCACTGGTGATTTCAAAATATAGTGACGATCGAGACAGAGAGTTTAGAGCACAATAATTAGATCTCACCCTCTATTCATGATTAAGCTTACAAGAATACGACAGAAGGTTTAAGGTGCAAGGTGCAGCCGAGTTCACTTTGTATATATCCAACAGTTCTGATTCGTGCGTGTCTAGTGTTTCCTATTTGAGTGCTGAGACGAGATCAAATTAGTGATATCTTGAATGTATAACTTTTATTCCGCTATATGGGTTTGAATCGTGTTCTTGATTTTTTTTTTTTTTTGTATAATCCATGACTATCATCATTGATTCTTGAGAATCAATTTCCCAATGGCAAGTATGTCGATCATTCATTTTCAAACGAAGACTAGATACTTGGCTCAATAGACTTTCGAAGGGTAAGGCTTTTGAAAGTCAGGTTATGGAATAGAATTTTGTGAGGCAATTGAAGTTCACGGGCTTTCCATTGCGATTGATACGACTAATCGCTACTCCATTTGATTATCGAAACCACCATTCTTCTCTTTTATGATATGAGATGATGTCGAATAAGACATAGGACCACACAACCATTCTCTTTTTGTCATGGATTATACACGTGAGCAAAGGATCTATAGTATACTCTTAGACCGTGGATCAGCAATCAACATTCTGCCTCAATGAAGGAACTTGGCATCACTACAAATGAACTTTTTCATAGTCGTATAATGGTCTAAGGCTTTAATTCAGGAGGACAAAGAACTGTAAGAGTAATTCGTCTAGAGCTGTTGATTGATGCATGATGTTAAGTGTACTACTTCGCATCATCAATGCCAAGACTTCCTACGACATGTCACTAGACGATCTTGGCACCATGAAAATGACATTATTATTATTATTTTATACCTCAAAGTGTACAAGTCAACTTACGTGCACTTCAACTAATCCTTAGGGAACCAATTCCACTGTTTACTTGCGGAAATTCCAATTAAAGTCGAGAGAAAGTCTTGTATGGACTGGTCTCAAAAAATTGATAGCACTTAAGAGATTTCAAACTTGAGACTTAAGAGGGAGCAAACCCCTAAATCTAAAGTCTCGACCACCAAACCATCTCTCGGAGAAAATGACATTATTCCATCAATCATTTATCAATGCTTTAAATATTGGTGTTGTAAAAAGCGTGATAGCTGATGAATTTTTTTAAACTAAAGTCGAATCACACTTTGATGGTACTAAATTTTATTTAGCAAACATTGTAAAATATATAATTCAGTTTTACATTTAATTCAAATATAAATTACATTTTCTTTTGTGGCCCTACGGTAAGCACCTACTTCCGAGAAAACCTTTTAATGTCCACAAGAATTTAACTTGCTAATAAAAGAAAAGATAACCTTTTATAATAACCGGTGCCAGATTTTGCGTGCTGAACATTCGTTATTCATGTATTATAAATTATAATTAAATTAACTTGTAAAGGGTCACTCTTAAAAAGAAATTATTATAATTATCAATACCATATACAATTATTCACCAACAATTGCAATTGATATTTGTCCAATAAATAATAATGATCATCTCATTTATTATCAACAATTGAGAGTAATAGCTACGAAATAATTGATATAGAAAGTAATTATAAGACATCAATTTACATTTAATTATACTCTCTGTATTGCATTTCTTGATGAACACTGTTAATCTCTCTTCCATCATTATCATCAATTGTTATCATAATGGCAATTTTTTTAATTCAAAACTTAGTGACGTTTAAATCAAACTATACCAAATTAAGTCTTTGTTCCAATCAATTGAAATCGACTTATTAAATCTTTTTACACCATAAATTTATTGACGATTGCCTTTTTTATTATTAGCTGAGAAGAAAAATATATTTATGAATTAAGACATTTTGTCCATAATGAACTTTTTTTTATCTTTTTTTTTTTTACTTTTTTTTTTCTCATTGAAAAGATTTGAGAACAAAAAAATTATAAAAAATTAAACAAATAGCAAAATACAAAAAAAAAAAAGAGAAGCTCGTAGGGTCTAAGATTTGGGCCAAGGGACGCAATGTGAGGTAGAAACTGTGGAGAAGTGATTTGCTTCTTGTGCAAATATTGTAAAGTGAAATGGTGATAGTTAATATATTACGGGGGCGAGTTTGCATCATGTAAAAACTGTGGAGCGATTTTGTTGTAAGGCTCGAAAACACACGGTGAAGGAAATTAAAAGCTGTTGGGTAAAATTGTAACTTCAGATGAGACGATAAGACAGTAAAAGGAAAAATCAGTTGCCCTTCCGCTTTCTAAGTTTCTATAATTATAGAGATGAAATGGCTTGCTCCAAAATAACCCTTACATAATGAAAACCTTCCCAAAACCCAACAAAATAAATAAATAAAATACAGTATTGAAATAATTTTTCCTTGCCTTTTGCAAAAGCGTTGCTATTTAACCATCTGCCTTTTTACCCTCTCAGTATACATTCCAGTTCAGCTTAACACAGTCAAAATACAAGAGATTTCAAGACAACTTTGCGACAAAATATTAAAGACTCTTGGTTCTCATTTTCTTCTAAACAAAAATGGGAATTTAAATCCCCACCCCACACCCCAAAAAATTAAAAATAAAATAAAATAAAACAAAAAAAATGCGCCGCATCGATTCTCAGGATTTCAGAACCTAAAGAAAAGGAGATTAAAATAGGAGATAATGAAAAAGAAAGCAGAGAAAAACCACAGTAAACAATCACTAGTTAGCTTGGAAATCCAGGAATAGGCGTAATTTCTGGGAGAGGAGCTCACGGGTCCCATAAACAGGCTTCCCACTAGTGATCCATTCCTTGTCAAGAAATCCTGCTTTGGCACTAATCAGCATCTCAACATGGAAGACAGATACAATGCAGTATATTGAAGTCCTCAGATAGTCAGCCATGGAATATGCTTTCGAATACAGAGAACTACCACTCCTTTTCCCTGTTACACCCATAGCTGCCTCTCTCCTTCCCGTGCTCATCGTGGCCCATTTAATACCAGCCGCGCCCATCAGATTATGGGAAGACTGCAAATGGGTCTTCTTCCCCATACATGTTTCTTCAATGGCAAGTAAGCAGGACAACAGGGTTGAGATGACAGCAGAATTGCTACCAGAGAGTTGAGCAACTCCAAATCGGTCCTCCTTGCGGGAATGTACAGTCAGGGAGGCCACGATCCGGGCACACCATTCACATAGCTGCATAACATTTGGCAGCTACTATTAGCTCTTTCAATCTGGCATTTACAAAGGAAAGGCTCTAAAATCACATACTACAAACATATATCTCATCTATATAAATTTTTAGATAAAGTTTTGGAGGAAACTGTGGGACTGCACAAACCCTACGAACCCAAAGGCTATCTGAACAATTGTTTGACAATAGATAACTGTTTTTTTCAGCACAACTTAATTCTAGACTATCAAAATCACACGCCAATGGTGAATTATTCAGTTCTTTTAGTGCTGTTTTCTGGTGACCTTGGTGTTTTCTGTTTTCCTCCTAAGAGAGCAGTTCCACTTTTTCTAAAACAGAAGTACTACGGCAATTTGAAATAACTCAGGTTATGCCATGCCATTTGCAACTCCAACAGAATCTTGACAAAAATGATGACAACTACGTATTAAATTATTAATCATCTGTCTATAGCAAGTGAAAGGAAAAACAAAGACAAAAATAAATTATACAATGTAAGGAGCATGATTACCTAAACATAAGCATTCATTATCAATGGAAGAAAAAGCTTTTGAACATTAAGACTCCGTTTGTTTCGATATAAAATAATTTACTCTGAAAAATAATTTTTTATGGAAAATGATTTAGAAAAAACAATCTTTTTTTCTTTGTTTTCCGGTATTTGATTGGCACTTGAAAATATTTTTCAAAAAAAAAAAACCTTTCTAATCAAATAAAATAGTTAAAAATGTTGAAGATATGAAAAGGAATATGTTTATGTTTTATAATATAACCAAATATCTTTTCCATATAATAGCAATGAAAGTTCTAATTAAAAGATCAGAATGAAAATGACATACAATAAGTGGTCAAATTATGAGAACCTGATTATTTTTAACATTTTTTACATTAAAAAAATATTATAGTGTTTAATACACTGGCAGGTCGGTGATAAAAAGCATTGGTCCAATTAGTAAAATAAAACATTAAAAAACTATAATACAAATTTAGTTTTTTATTTTTATTATAGGGTGGAAAGGTATGGTAGTTGCAGTTAAGATCAACCATTTTTTTTTATCCAAGTTTTATTTAATAATCATTCTAAAAATTTATATATGTTTTTGGTTATACAAAAAATGTTCTCTTAATATTTTAGAAATATCGGAGCAATTGAAGTCAAAACAAATACCAAAGCAATTAAACAGACCAAAAGACCAAACAGACCAACAAAATATTTACACAAACATATAACTCTTGTCCAACAGACCAAAAAATTAAACAAGATAATGGCAATATGTTGCGGCAAACATAGTTGAGGCAAAACATTTAGCAGTTTAGTTCAATCCTGCACATTATTTATGAGATTTTGATGATTAGATTCACAAGTTATTTGGAAGTTGTGCCATTAGAGAATTCCAATTCCATAAAAAATGTGTTTCAACAACCTACATTTAACATTAAAGAGTTCACAAGAAACGAGATAGCAAGAGGATTTTAAGATGGTTGGTTAAAAGTAGTGATCTCACAATCAATATACCTGTTATACTATCATCAGCTTCAGATCCCTTCTATGTTCAAAAGAAATTTATTTGATTGCAAGTGCACCAGACTATAAAAGCTAATGATGTCGTGGACCCGAAAACATCTTTGCATGAATTTTAGAAGCATGAATGCAGACACAAGAGCCAGATATGGCATTATGCAAACACGGGACACAAATACAACATGATATGAACATACCAGCATGACAATCTTCAAAAAGTGAGGACATGAACATAGCAAGGGCATGACAACAATAATATATACATGTGCGTGTGTGTAGGTAGCATTTATGTGTGTGTATATCCTTTATTTTGAACTCATGACGTAATATGGTCATAGCCATTGGAGTGTTTTGTGAGTAAACAACACATGAATGGCATTTGTACCAGTGACTTCACTCCAATGCTCTTCAACACAAAGGACATCACCTAGCCAGTGCCAATTACTATGCTCACACCACTATCTCATGTTCAAAGCAGGACCTAAAAATCCATTCAAGATTACACGAGGATGAATGGATTCCACTAGAGTTGGAATTGTCAAAGTTACTCGGACACTTACAAGGTTGGCCGTAACTTGACCGCCTTAGGACAGAAAGTGACTTGACCATTTTGACACCTCGAGGTACGTATCATGGGGACGATGTATCGCAACTACTCCATGAAACAAGTGCCAAGGCTATCAGCCAGCAAAATCAAACCTCAGAGACATCAAACCAAGGGAGACGAGCCATGTGGTACATGCAAGTTGTATCCCTTTGCCAGTTTAGCCTATATAAAAGATGATTCTCATTTATTTTAGTCCATTATCACCATTTTCAGGTCATATACTGATGGTGTTTGGAATTGTTGAAATTACTAACTTATAGATTGTAACTTGTAGCAGAAGTTGTGAGTATTTGGTAAAGATTGTAATTTGTAACTGAAAAAAAAAAAAAAAGTAACTATAAGTTGTAGCAAAAGTTGAGTGTTTGGAAAAATTTATAACTTATAACTAAAATTAGAAACAGAAAGTTAAAAGCTACTAACAGTAGCTTTGCCAAACACCCCCACTGTCATCCTCATCCCGCCCTAAGGTCGCTAACTATCACATCTAACTCCAATGACCCTGAGCTAAGAAGAGTGCATTTATTCTCCCAAACACTGATCAACCCATACATTATCCACATTATAGTATGTCGTGGAGACATATAACGCTCACTCGTCATGGCTAAAGGATGTACAACCCAGAGAGGCAGCCTTCCCACCATTCTAGCAGGGCAAGACACTACAGAAGCCTCATAACTCTATCAAACCTCCAAGGTACCAGAACAGCCCAATGTCCAAACGACTATTCTTAAGTAACTTCGTCTAGTCACAGGCGATGGAAATCCTACAAACTCAACAATTGTTCATGGATGCCCTTCTATCCATGCAAAATCATTTAATTTTGCCCTCGGTGATTCCCACCACTCTAATCTATTCATAAGAAGACCCTAACCGACCGAATGGTTCAAAAACCATCGCCACCACCAATAGTGTGCAGGTTCTAAGGAACCCGACAAGAGAGAATGGTACGAGAACTATCCCAAACAACCTGCGAACAGAAACAAATACCGCTCCTCAAAGAGTTACTTCATTAGGGGTTGCATCTACACCATCTGTCAACCCTGCAAATTCCAAACTCACACTAAACATGATTGCAAACGGTTCGTGTTGTTCTTTAGTAGGAATGGTTACCTTTTTCCCAATGCACCAAACCTCGACCTTCGCCCACCATACCCATTGGAAATATCAGTCAAACCCTACCCTAAGGTGTACGTAGTGTTTTGACAGAAAAAGAGGAAATGCATGAGAACATGTATCTCGATTTCCGGATACTCTGGGAGCCTTCAATAGAGATCACAACCAGTGCCCACAAGAGTTTTTTAATTCTCTCACTAAACCTTGCTCCTAGGCGTGCACATTTATGGAAAACTTAGTGAACAAGTTTCACTCTAAGTTCTTCTGTATAGAAGAACGACTCATTAAAATTCATCTCATGAGAGAGGTACAAAAGCATGGAGAAAAAGTGTTATTCTTTGTACGTCGTTTTTTGTGAAAAAGACGTATACTAAATTCTTCTATATAAAGGAACAACTCACTACCCTTCATCTCATGAGGAAGGTACAGAAGCATAAAGAAAACCAACTAGTGAAAATCTACATAGAAAAAGCGCACGCTCAATACAAAGTACACTTAGTGGTTACCACCACTTGTTACGGTCGCTATTGCGGTGTGACATAAATTTGGAATTGTAATGGCAGTCATTATTATATATAGATCACAACAGTTGGTTACAATGCCATTATAACACCGTTACAGCAATTCCACTTTTATTTTTAATAGATTTTATATATACGACCACTTTTACCATTTTTGGCCTTATCCAACTATTAAAATTACAAGAAAGGCACACAGAACTTACATAAAAAAATCTATACACGCTTGAGTGTTCATTATTCAAGTTCTCCAAGATGCAAGTTTCCATCAAGGTTAGATGGGCATAGTTCTCTTTTTTCATTTTCCAATCTTTCCTTTTTTTTTATCGGCCAACTTTCATTACCTTCTCACTTGATTTCTTAAGAATTAACTTATATATTATGGGTTTTGGGTTAAATTTGCCAAACAAAGCTTAGATATCATGTTATGTACTTCTATATTAGTATGTTAACATTTTATATTACGAGTTTATATATAGGAGACTATCATTATTAATATTAAACACCCTTCATTAATTTCTTCTTCTTTTCATGAGAATGATGAAGTTATCGATACGGACAATTCGAGAACTAAAGAATATTGAATAAATCTAACAAAAGGAAATCTCTACAACTACTTAAAAACTAAAGTAATAATTATTACTATATTGGATCATAGTTAAACACTAGCAAACCCACCAAAAACCATTTTGAACCTCACTAAGAGTGATCCTGAAATAAAAGTGCGTTTTCGTAAAAACTTGTGCAGAAAGATAGAAAGATCCACAGCTTCATTTTTTGCCACCATAGTGGTACAGCCATTACACCCTGCGACCACATCAACATCGCCATTATAGTTACCGATATCGCAGCCGCCACCATTATTTCAAAACTTTCATTAAACCCAAACTCATCTCACATCATTTTCAGGGTTTGCACTAAGTTCAAGTTGGCAACCCAAGATAATAAAATGTTTCCAAAAGAACAAATCTATGCCCCAGAACAATAAAATAAAGACCAATAGCTCCAAGAACAATCATACAATAAGTGAACATTGTGGTTTTTAATCTTATTTTCAAAGAAGATAAAACAAAAAGGGAAACAAAATAAAAGAATAAATGGAAACACAACAGAACTAAGGAACAAAAACTAACCAAAACAATGAAGAAATGAAGAGATAAAAGCAAAACAATGCTTTATTTGAACACGAACTGGCATAACAGTGGTACCCAAAGTAAAGAAATCCAAAAGTTGGAAAGTTGTCATGTTCAACTCCTAGTGGTCATGTTATGAAGAAACATTTGCATGTCCTCGAATCAAAAAAATAATAATAAATATTACCATTGACAACCCTTTGATGTTCTCACATAAAAGCAGAACAATGCTTTATTTGAACACAGACAGGCATAACAGTGGTACCAAAGTAAAGAAATCCAAAAGTTGGAAAGTTGTCATGTTCAACTCCTAGTGTTCATGTTATGAAGAAACATTTGCATGCCCTCAAATCAAAAAAATAATAATAAATATTACCATTGACACCCTTTAATGTTCTCACAATCAATAACAAACATGTTTTTGTGCAAGAGAAGGAAAACAATGGAATCAGGGAAGAGGGGAATGAAGACAAACATCAATTACCGATATCAAAGATAATATGAAAGTTCTATAAAATCTGGAAAGCAAGGGGCAAGGAAGATGAGACATCAATTCCTGATATCAAAGATAATATGAAAGTTCTATTAAATTTGGAAAACCAAGTATGGAAAACAACGGATGAATTCCCTACATGTGGACTGAAGACAGATAAATACAGGGAAAAATATCCAAGTACAACTATCCTGCTCAATGTGCAATGATAAAATACTAGAATGGACAAGAAAATGCGAGTAAATGAAAAATACAAAATAAGGCAAAGAAACCAAAAATAAAGAATCAATATGCCTATTCAATAAAACATTATGTACCTGGAAGTCATAAAATATCTCATGAAGTCTTGAATCTCGCCATGAATCAGTAGGCAATCGTAACTGATGGCCTAGTTGGAATGACTTGTCAACTGAACAGCTTTCTAAACCTTCTCCAAGCTTTGAAGCAACCTGTTCCAGAGGCCTCAAGCATATAGCTATAACTCTTTTGTAAGCCTCACCACTTTCTTCGAAGAAGGCAGCTCGACGCCAGGTATCAACATTACTCTCACAAACCATGCAAAGATCAAGATATGCAAGATACTGCATAACAGATCTGGGTGTGCTCTCTTCCAGTGCTGCAAGAAGAGGTTCACTTGGATTTGTTTCCGCCGCAGCTGATCCTTTTGGGGGCGCAAATGTGAATCTTTTTGTAAGCAGTACCTATGTAGGCAATTCATAAAGGTAGTCAGATTGTGTACCAATATTCATTATTCAAAAAATCAGGAGTAGAAAGTCAAGTTATAAGCATGTACAACTGCAACTAGAGACGTGCAAAGGCTCACATGCAAGAAAATTTAGATTTCACGGTAGCCAATAGGCAATGGTGCAAGATGTCTACTATCCCACTAAATACACAAGACACATGCACGCGCACAAAATATTTGATAGAATATCACCAATAGGTAAGAAGTCAATTAATCTATAACTTAAATAATGACACAAGATAATATGCCATGCTACTCGAAAATACATTATCCGAATCAATGAGTATCAAAAGAAAAAAAAGTTTGTTAACAAATATTAGTCTTCAAGGAACTAACCTGATGTAAATGACGATTTAGTTCCCAACAAAGATAAACCAAGAAAACTCCCATGTAAAAGATTATTTGCGCAGCAATTAATTTTCTCATTGGATCCTGCCACTTAAACTCATAAGGAAGGAAGATGGCCAGAACTTCTGAGAATAGGTATGCTCCAATAGAAAGCTTGAAAGCCCGCCGAGTGGCTGAAAGGAGCCCCATCTTGAAGCTGAAGAAAGGAGGACGCTGTTGGCATGGACAACTAGAGTGAATTACAAGGACAATAAGGAAGACATCACAAATACATGACAAGAACACAAGAAATGGATTAAACACAACAAATATAGGTACAACCAATAGATACGTACTGACTCATGCTCTGTATAGCAGTTTCAAGAAAAAGAGATGCAAAGCTAACATCCTCGGATTCTTAGCTCTTTCAGATGGAAGTGTATGCTGTCAAATCAATAATATCTAAATTTAGCGCAATTGAGTTCGCCAAAAGGCTCTCCAAGAAGCGAGGTAAGGTGGTTCAGTCACCAGTGCCTCTAATCAACGTGAAATTTATAAGAACAATAAGATAGCATTGAAGTACTAATACAAGCATTATCTCACACAAAAGCCTTATGATGGCAACAACAATCACAGTAGGAGCAAGTGGTGGGTTTTTATAGGCAAATTACAACAATGGCCCCCAAACTTTTTCACTTGTGTCGATTTGGTTCCTATACTTTCAATTGCGACACTTTCAACCTTCAATCTTCAATTGGTGTCATATAGGTTTAATCGTTAAAGGATGTCTCATTTTTTTATTGAAGATCATAACATGCTGATCAACTTACCATTAAAGAAGGGCATTTTAGAAATTACAAGCACTTCTCTTTCTCTAACCAAACCCTCCATCGAGATTAGCGAGTTTAACTCATGAAATGAGCTCACTCACTCTTATCTTTACCTCTCACGCACAAACCATCCTCTCGCTCTCTCTCTCTCTCTCTCTCTCTATACATATATATATATATATATATATACACACACACACACACACAAGCATTACACATATATGCGTATGTATTTGCAGCTTGGTGCCCTTCTATTTCTCTCACTAGCAACATTGCTCTTAATGGCCAACATTTCAATAGTAATAGCCAGAAATTTAGCTGAAATCTTAGGGTTTATTGGTTTTTCAAAGTTAAAGAAAGCAATAGTCTTGATTGAATGGTTGCAACTTCTAATAGTCGAAGTGGTTATTGGAGTTGAAATCGGATGAAGTTGTGGTCAGACATAGGGTTTCCAAGCATCTAAAACTGTTGAACGAGTACACAGAATTGGAGCTCAGTTGCTAAGTCCAAATTTGACTAGTGAGAAATTGAGGTATATATCCCTTGTAGGAAAATGGACATAGGAGACACAGAGATTTTATTTTTATTTTATTTTTTTGATAAGGAGGCAGTAAGATTTTTGAGTGAGAAAACTACACTGCATACAAACTGGGATGAACCAAAATACTTCAACCCACCAACTTCCCCCACCAAGTATTAGACCCAAACTAACACTTGACGTGAAGACTAATGTAGAAAGAAAAAAAAATAAAAACATCAAAAAAATACTAAAAATGGCAACTCCAGCCTCCAAGTACATCAGGTCCAATGTATTAGTTTCCCCACAGCAGGGATGATATACACATGCATTTGTTCTCCAGTTTAACACTATATTTTGGACAATTATTAACAATAAACTTGTAAATGAAAATTGGTGTTCTATAGAGAGAGAGGGAGAGAGAGAAAGGGACAAAGAAGATGGGATGAGCCACACAAATAGAGAGAAAGAAAGTGTTGCAGTGGGTGTTAGGGGATAGGGGTGAGGAAGATAGAGAAAAGGAGAGAGAGAGAAGAATAGAGAGGAAACGAGCACATGGCAGCCTCAGAAGGCAACAATGGTTGCCGGAGAAGAGGAAAATGATGGTTGTGGTTGGTTGGAGAGAGGAAAAAAGGAAAGGACCATTATGCCCCTCAAAATGTCACAAGAGGCGCGCATAGTCTTTCTGTCAAATATCATAACATTCATCATTGATTGGATCAAATCCACTTTAGCTAAAAAATTAAATAGCAAAATTAATGCAATTAAAACTACTAGGACCAAATTGAAACTAGGGCAAACCACACGGACCAAGAGGATAATGCACCCTGCAATTTCTTTTCTCAATTTATCTCTATCTAATCTACATTGTTCAACATATCTTGCCTTTTCTACCTTTTTCAACACCTCTCATTCCTCTCCCTGTATATCTGAATTTGATATATGTTCATATAATGCATTTTCTTGTGTTTTTGCTCTTGCAATCCAAACTAAGGAGAACTGAAGTAAAAGTCCTCGGCAAAAAGACTGTGAAGGTAGTCTGCATTGGTGCTAAAAAGAGTTGAGAAATAAAGATGAAAAATAGAGATACGCATGATTATTCCTACAACAAGGCAAGTTTTCATTGTTCATAGCCCCTTCTTTTTAAGCATCTTTGTCACATGTGAGTTAATTTTAGTTATAAAATGAAGCCACACTCCAAAGTAGTGATAATTTGAGATTTTTTTGAAATTGTTCTTTCATAACAATTTTAGCTGGTTTTAAGATGTGAAGTGTTCCATGTAGACCTCTCTCTCACATGTGAGTTAATTTTAGTTATAAAATGAAGCCACACTCCAAAGTGGTTATAATTTGAGATTTTTTTGAAATTGTTCTTTCATAACAATTTTAGCTGGTTTTAAGATGTGAAGTGTTCCATGTAGACCTCTCTCTCTCTCTGTCTCTCTCTCTCTCTCTCTCTCTCTCTCTCTCTATATATATATATATATATATTCTCATTTTGGATCTCCTGTAGTTAGATATGGTGTGTACAAACTTTGCAATTGTTTTTTTCATTAGTTTTTTTAGTTATATGGCTATTTCTATTAAGATAAATTCATATGATTTTAAAAATCTTATTTCACTCCTTTCAACACCACTAATTCCTTAGTAAACACTTCGATAATACATCTTATTGATCAGTGTAAAAATTGTTTGGCAGAAAATTGTATTGTTCTCTAAATGTATACGAGCAACTATATGATTGATCAAGTTAAATTAAATAATATTATTTGGATACAAACATTTAATTACTTGATTGATAAAATAAAACTAAGATATGTTAAAAAGTTAAATAAATAACCTGTTGATTGATCAACATGTAATGCAAGAATTCATAACATGTTACTATCTGGGGAATTAAAATACGGAGGTATTTACATAGAATAATCATGGTTAGTAAGAGTAATGGAAAATAAGCTAGTAGAAGTAATGGAAGGTAATTTTGACGAATCAAATATCCATATCTAATTTTTCACATTATAAGAAGATGCACATGCATGTGTGCACCACCCCTTTAGTATCTATATGAATAGATAAGGGCAGAAGGCAAGTTGGTGATTCCTCCCTTTTGATGTTCCGTCACTATTTACTTTGCCCAAGTTGCCCAGAGAATTCAATATATGGATAAGGATTTCTATACTAATACATAAAGGGAGAAAGCCCCCTCCCCCTCTCTCGAGGTTCTGTCAATATTTACTTTCCCCAAGTTGGCCGAAAGAATTCAGTTTTTGGATATGTATTGCTAGGTAAACTTAAGGAGCGCAAGCCCGAAAACTCGCATCACACGATAAATCCTTGTCCAATGTAACTTGTTACATTTTCTAACTCCATCATGCCAAATTGCCTCTTCATTCTACCTATTTGCAAATAGATTCTGTTGTCTTTAAAATTCCACAATCTTCATAGTTGTATAAACATAATGATTTTCAATCTCTCCGAAGACTGAAAATTGTATTTACGGGTTCATTGGCAAAACGAAGCAATGCATGATCATGCAAACAAGCATTTGGATCAAATAGATTTTTTTTTTCTTTTTTTGGAGGTTCCTCTTACCATCAAGTAGCAACAAACTCAGATGAGAGCATAATAAGCAGGTAATATATCAATCTTCGTGGCTTACATTTTTGTATCTCAATTTTGAACACTATTGGATCTTAGTTAATTGACAGGAGAAAAACCATTATTTGGCAGAATTATGACCAAAATCTTGGCTTCTACAACTGAGAATTCTGCTGCACACGTGAATCAATGGTTATCTCCAATTTAATTTCTTCCTTCGTCAAAACAATACATAATGCATTCTTACACAAATTTACACGAGCACATGAAGTTTAATTTCCCCTTCTATTTGGATAAATTGGTTGATTCTGTTTTGCTACTCCATAAAAGAACTTGAATTTTAATTCATTATTATCTTATTTATAATGAAGAGTGCAGACCTTGCATGCCATCTCGCAACACCCACCACTATTTACTCCCATTAGATTTGATTTCTCTCTTTTTTATGTAATTGGCTCGTCAGTAACAAGAAATGGCATTGCACAACAAGATTCTAGTAGATAATAAAGCAAACCTCGAGAATGAATTAGCGGTAGGAAGAAAGGTACTCAGATGTCTCACCTGAATAATAGGGAACTCCAAAACCCATCGCCTTTGGTAGAGGTAGCAAAGCCCGTAAAAGAACCCAACGGCGAGACCTCTAAACCCTAGTGCTCCCAAGAGGCGCCAGTAGTAGCTTGGCCGTGGTCCTCCGGTAAAAGATTCGTCGAAACAGTTCCAGCACAAACAAAGCAGCGACAAGAAGCCCGAAAGCGCGGACACCGTCACGAAGAGGAGAAAACTAAGGGAAAGCTTCGCCCGGCGACGAAAATCAGGGGGAAGGGGGCGCCCATCGGAGACGAAAATGAGTCGGATGAGGCCAAGGATGAGCTCCGATGGGGAGGCCGGGCTATGAGGTTGCGGCGACGCCACCGTGACGAGGGAGGAAGAGAATAGCAGGAGAGAGAGGTGAAAGATGAGGAAGGCGAAGAAGCCGAGGAAAGAGGGCGCGACCGGGTTTCGAGTGAAGGATGAGAGTAGCAAATATTTGCACAGCAAGTATACTACGGTTGACGGAACTGACTGCCATATTAGAAACCCTAGAACTCGATTCTTCACCACTTCCGTGTCTCCATTTCCAAATCCTCCTAGACCTCGACACATCATTTCAGTTTCTCAGAGGTAAGGCTTATTTTAGTGACAATTTGATTTGGTGTTTTCCCCGCCTCTGCTCCTATTTCAAGCCAAAACTGATTCTGAGAGAGCGTTTGGGAAAAAATGGTAACAGGTTTGAAATTCACTGTTACTTAGCTTGACTGCATTCCAAATCACCATCCCGCTGAACTACGGCTCGTAGCGGCATGTTGAGTCAACCCACTCGCGTGAACCTCTACTAACTCAGTATTAATTCCCATAATTTATTAGAGTGAGTGAAATAGGTGAAAAATAAAAATAAAAATAAAAATAAAACTGTTTGAGTTTGTTGCACCTAATAATTTTTAACTTACTACAACCCAATTTAATCCATTAATAATATATGACAGTTATTATCTTATTAATCACAAAGTGCTCTTCCATAATAAAGAGTTCATTTAGCAACCGTCTTAAAGTCAATTTTTAGCTTTAAGTCACTTTAAACAAAAAAGCCAAAAAATTCGCTTGGTTGGGGCTAAAAACTAAGATCCAAAAATTGTATATATGATTTAAGTAAGAAAATATCCAAATTGACAACTACCGAAACAGACTCCAGATTAAATTTTTTGAATACCGAACAATCAAAAACATAAACCCAGTATAACTCACAAAGCTAAAATAGGATTATACTTTTGAAATCTAATTAGATTGATTTTGTTTACTACAACAGTCTTTAGTCAACTAGTCACCGTGGTTTTTGACTAGAAGTCAATTTACCAATCAAATTTTCTGTTGTATTTTCAAGTGCCAAGATCACGATAATAGTGTAGACCACGTTCTTCGTGGCCTTAAAACCCCTTATTGACTAGATATAGTTTTTCAAAGATGTAGAAATCTTAATATTGAAGTCAACTGACAGAATTATGAAACTAGAATTTATAACTGTACTTTTATAGGCTACAGCAGAGACCTGTTGAGTAAATTACACGTGAGCTCCTAATATAATTATGAAATCCTACCTCAACCTAAAAGTAATTTCATAAAGCATAAACTATAATTCATTCTACTAAAAAATTATAATTACACTCCCAGTCTTATTTTCAAAATCAAATTATTCGAACGCTTGCTATTAAATGTTTATTTATTCTCTTCCACGTTAATATTACAAATATCTGTCGATTAAATTAAATTACTGATAATTTTATTTAATCGACTTTTCAAAAAACTCTTAAAATCTTCTGCTTAACTTATTTGATATGTTGGATTATAAAATTTACCTACAGGGTTTGACACGGTCAAAACTTATAAGTTTCCTTAAGGGAGTATTATAAATCCCGATTATGAGACGTGAATTTCGTCAATAATTAATATCCACTATATAATTAATACAATTATCCAACTCACTGGAATTATAAACCCGTAAAAGATCGCAACATTTAATTAATCAAAATAACGAATATTAAATATGCATATTTAATAATTATTTTGAAATTAAGAACATAAGCACTTGTAATAACCATGGGTATAAATTAATTTATATAGTTAGTATAAAATTAATTATTCTAATGTTGTTATGTTCAATACACACAAATTGTACTGTTAGATCTAGGCAACCCAAGAGGGGGGTGAATTGGGTCTTTTCTTAAAAAAAGGAATTTAAAATCTTTTTTAGAAATCTTTTAATATTGCAATAAAGCAATGTATGTAAGTATATAATCAATGCAAATATTAAAAGATGAGTGATAGAGAAATAGAACCAGACACCAGGGATTTATAGTGGTTCGGCTTTATTCTAGCCTACATCCACTCCTCAAGATCTCCCTTGAGTATTTTCACTATTCAGAATTCTTCCGGACGTATTCCAAGCCTTTACAAGCTTCAAGATTCCACTTGAGCTATCTGAATGTTTACGGGCACATTCACA
>JAULJZ010000023.1:5790661-5816951 GCA_032270985.1 Heliamphora pulchella
CATAAAACTTATATTCTGTAAGAACCTAAAATTTGATCTTCTGTGTGTAATCCGTACTCTACACACCAGATTAAATATTGTACAGAATATTGGACATCCATACATATCAAAGAAATGATACACATACATTACTCATAAAAATTCTCATAAAATGGAAAAATAATTTTATTAAAATAAAATTAAATACTAAAAACATGATTTTCAGTATACCAGCCCTAATAGTAGATGCATTGAACACGTTTAAACAATGCATAAATACTTGTACGTGCAAGTATACTAAGCAAAAAAGTGTGTACTTTAAGAAGCTCCCTAAAAACAATAATGTAAACACATTATTGGTGGGGGTTCCAGTTCGTCCAGGTGGCTGGGTGCATATTCTTAGGCTCCTTTAAGTGCAGATTTCTAAAGAATCGTTCATAATCATCTTGCATCAACTTGATATTTTGGAGCAAATTAGTCATGGCCTTCAACGATTTCTTGTTTAATTATAGAGCCTAAGTCAACAGTCACGATAAAGTAGATTCCCTTCCTATACCTTACTCATGTGATCTTTGTCGCTATTGCCGTTAAGAAAGCCATAACTATTGCTCCCTCTCCAACCATCATTCCATGATCCAAGCTTTAGATTATATTTATTTTGTTATTTTTATTATGCTATTTCCTTTGGAATAAAAGCATTAGTATCATATTTTTCGTTCTCAATCAAGAGTTAAAAAAACAAAAAACAACATTGTTTAAAAAAAGAAAGAGAAGAAAATAAAATCATTGAGTCTTCTTTGCTGGAACCTTAAGCCACCATCGGTAGTTCACCCAAGTTTTGCACTAGAGCCAGCAGCGCCTATTCCCACAGTCATCGAACACCATAGGTCAAGGAAAAATAACATCACCCCCTCCACGAAACTAGATCCCTGTTATCCAGATAGGCAACCCAAAGGCAACCCAAAAGGAGGGGTGAATTGAATTTCAAAAATTATTTAGTGTTTATAATAAACTATCCCGAAATACTTAGATAAAAATTACAACAACAAAAGAAGATGAAAAACAAAAATAGCCAAGTATAACACAAGGAAAATAAACAGGAAAGATAAGAGAGGAAAGTGCAAACACGAGATTTATAGTGGTTCGGTTTCAATCGAAGTCTATGTCCATCCCCAAGATTCTTCTTGAGATTTTTTGCTGCCGTTCAATTTTCTTTACAGCTGAATGCTTTACAGGTGCATTGATGTTGTCGTTATTGCACCAAAAATAATTAATTAAAACCAAGTAAAAACTGCTACTCTGTAAAATAATAGTTAAGACCAGGTATTGTTCCAATGGGGACAATAAGGCTGAGTTACATTAATTTCAACCTAATTCCTTAATTAATTCAAGAATAAAAAGGAATTTTTAATTTAGATTTCTAATTAACTAATATTTAACTAGGCAATGAAAAATTAAAGCAGTGATCAATAAGGGAAAGAGACATAGGGTTTCGAATCCACCATAACCTTGTAACAAATTCAATTGTATTAGTCTAGGGCTAACTATTCAATTCAATCGCGATCTGCTATGGCTACAAGCCCTAAGGGTATCATCTAGTAACTTGATGCAATCAATTGTATAAGCATAGAGTGTTCAATTAGCACAGTTTGATGCAATCTTAGCACAACCTGTCTTCTCTTGGCATACTCTATCTCAAATATGGATAACAAAACAAATATAACCATTGTATATACATGTACTCACAATCATAGAAAATAAACACATGTGCTAGATAGGAAGAATATGATCAATGAAATAAATATTAAAACCTTTATCTTATACAACCATTGAATCTGAATAATTAAACCCCAGAACCAACTGCAAAATCAAAGTTACTTGGCTAGGGGTTCATCTAAACCCTAGATGTGACAATTAGCTGCTCATGGATGGAAGAATCCTCAAGTTTTCAATGGATGGATCTTCTTCTTCTTTTCTTGGCATCTTCCCAAGTCTTGATAACCCTACTTGATATTAATGAGCCGTTTTTAATTATACTAGGTAAGCCTTGAGCCTCCACTATAGACCCATCGTGGTTCGTCCCCCTCTTTGGAACCCCGCATACGCGGGAGCTTCGTGCACCAGGCTAACCTTTAAGCCTTGATCCTTCACTAATAAGAAAAACGCTTCTTTTGATTAATTTTTGCGAAATTCTGCTCGGGAAAAATTATGGCTGCTCGGATAGAATGGACCATAATGGTGTTTTTGGCTTTTTGACCATTTTTGTTCGGCATAAATGAGTCCTGTTTGGGCATAATGGACGAGAATGGTGTTTTTGCCCTCTTCTATGCGTTCGACTCAAGCAGATTGCATCGTCTTTATTCCTTTGAGCTTCTAAGGCTCCATTTTAGTACCATACCCATGCATTAAGCTTTTGTGACCTACAATCATGAAAATAGCATAACAAGCATCAAAGTAGCAAGGTTAAAGAACTCAACAAATGCCCTTTGGAGGGCCTAAATGTGTACATTTCAGCACTTATCACCCTCCCAACTTATACTTTGCTGTCCTTGAGCAAAGAAAAAATAATAAAAATAAAAAAATAAAAAATAAAAAAAATCCAAAATCCAGTTTCGTGGGATACACGATTGCACTTATCATGTGTAACAAACCTTTAAACCTCTAGGTTAGCCCTAGTGGATGAGTTGTAGTATTGTAAGGGTTTCTAGAGTTGCTACCCACAAACATCAAACATGCTGGTTTTTAAGCTGAGTAGATGTTCAATCGAAACTCCCAAAGTAAGCAAGAACTCGTGTATAACAACTAGAAAAAGTGATAAACTCGATTCAAGCAAGAGTTTCATTAACTAATGAATTAAACAAGTAAACACGGTATAAACAAAACAATACTCGACAGGTTCATTCCATTTATATCCATATAGAAAATTATGACAAGTTTCTTTGGTGCAGTGTAATGTCATACCAAGTTGTGTTTCAACTCAAACTCAAAATGCATATTCTCAATACTACACAACTCATTGGCATGCATAATATAAATGATTCAATTCATTATTTTCTCACACTTTTTTTTTTCATTTTTTTTGTTCGTCCCTAGCCTCTTATTATCCATTTGACGCGAACACTCCCGCTTGTATTAGGTTGGAGGCTCGGTTACTAAGATCGAAGACTAGAAACGATATGCCTCATGATTACATTCAATCCCCAAACTCTTATTCGTTTGACATGAACTCTCCCGCTTGAATTACGCCGAAGGCTCGGTTACTAAGATAAGAACCCATAAAGATTTTCAACATGATTATTCACTCTTTTTTTTTTTTTGATCAAATTACTCATGTACAAGGCTTTCAACTCATTATAGGCATTAAAAATATCCAAATCGAGTGCAAGTATCAAACTCCACCTAAAATGTAGACGTGTTGTGCATAAGCAAAGTGTACAAGTAATTATCTGGCTGTATATGCATAGCTGGGGGAGAACTATACTAACACCGTCAAGTCAATACATGCTCACAAGTTTACTCCATTAACAAATATATATCAAGTTAGAAACTTATTTTCAGTCAATTAGTTTTTATTAACAAATTCTCACATACTTCTCGAGTCACATATCAAGCATCAACCCATAGTGCCATCGTATTGTTATTTTTTTGTTTTTTTTTTAACAAGAAAAAAATGAAAATAAAACAATCTATAAAACTACCTCCCCCAACTTAAGAAACATTGTCCCTAATGGCAAGGAAAACTAACCAAGGGAAGCACCAAATAAAACACGAAAGAGAAAGAGAGATAGCACCTCGGGAAGGTATAGGTACAAATACTAGGAAGTTGTAAGGAAAGAGGATGTCACCCAACAAAACTCCACGAATACTTGCAACTAAACAATACCCAAAAAAGATCAAGCATAATATACAAGAAGAAAAAAAAAGAACACAATTTGAAAAGAAAGGGAAAATAGTATTTAAAAAAAAAAAAACTACTCAAGCAGAGCTAGCAAACCCTAGAAAAATTATAACGGTTTCCTCCCAAGAAGAGCTAAGTTTAACATCTTCAGCCGAACGTAAAATTTGAGTTTTTTTTTTTTTCTGCCTTTTGTAATTAACCAAAAAGGAAGTATTTAGCATGCTAAAACATATGTCCTTGTTAAGGTAAGCCCATTCAATTGGAAATTTGTTATGGAGGTTTAGTTTTGATTGATTAAGGCACCTCATTGTCATTTGAATGCTTACATGAGTGCACTCAACAAAAATGCTTTCACTACTATCAATCGTTGGACGTGTCTGATTCTTAAAATCATATTGACTTACCACAATTATTTGCAACGGCTCCTCAAGAGTGTCCTCATGTGATGGCATATTAGTAGAAAACTTAGAAGGCCCTTGAAAAAGACCATTAACATTAAGCTCATCTACCCAACCCAACTCCATGTAATTTTCCAAACCATTTTTTTTTTATATTTGTGGTACTTGCTTGATTGAGGGGTAATTCCTTAAAAAATGGAATACCTAAGCAACCGTGTATTGTTTTCCAGTAGACTCACAAGTATCACAAATATCTTGAACCCTTTCACTGACTACAAGTGGCTCCATTCTCGCAATTTCCAAGGCATGAGAATCGATCTCTTTAAAAGTTTTAATGTTATCCCAAGAGAGTGAAATTTTAGGTAATTCATGAAAATAAGTCCAAACCTCTTCAGCAGTTTGCTCTAAAAATTCACCATCACACTTCATGTCTACAAATTGGCGCATTGCATGATTTAAACCATAATAGAAAAAACCAACAAGGTTCCAAGTTTCATAGCCATGGTGTGGACAAGAGATTACCAAATATTTAAATCTTGCCCAACATTGGAAAAAGACTCATCTTCTAGTTGGTAAAATTCACGACCTCTTGTTTAAGCATGAAAGTCTCATATGGGTAAAATTTGTTGACAAATTGTTGTTGCATCTCTTGCCATGCTTCAGTTGATCTTGGGCTCAAAGAATAAAACCAACTCTTAGCCTTGTCTTTTAAAGAGCATGAGAACAATCTAAGCATAACTGCTTCATCACTAATATCTTGGTTATGCAAAGTAGCACAAACCTCTTCAAACTCACTAATATGCGAGATTGGATTTTTAGAGTCTAAGCCACAGCATTTGGGAAGCAATTGAATTACATCAGGCTTCAAGTGAAGGGTGCCTACATTTGTTGGAAAACTTACACACGATGGAGAAGTTGTTACTAGTAGTTGCTAATAGTTGGGCAAAGTTCCCAACGATTGGTTATATTAATTACCAAACCCCTCATAGTAATTTTCAAAATAGGTTTTTTTTTTTGTTTTTTAAAGTAAAATAAAGTAATTGAAAAAAAATAACCCTTAATGTGAACTACTTACTGTATACAAGTAAATAAAAACTCACAGTACTTTGGCGGGAATTCAGTATCCACACTGGATTTCTCCAACGCCAAGCAAACTGTAGTTAAAAACTAATAGAAGAGAATTAAAATTCTATACAAAAATCCTAAATTACAAAATTAAACCAAGAATTAAATTAGGAATTCTGTTGATCTGTTGAAAATAAGAAATTGTGCTTTTTGTCCCAGCAACGGCGCTAAAATTTGATGTTGTCGTTATTGTACAAAAAATAATTAAGTAAAACCAAGTAGAAACAACTATTCCGTAAAATAATGGTTAACACCAGGTATCGTCCCAATAGAGACAATAAGGTTGAGTTACATTAATTTTAATCTAATTCCTAAATTAATTCAAGAATAAAAAGAAATGTTTGATTTAGATTTATAATTAACTAATATTAAACTAAGCAATGTGAAATTAAATTAGTGATCAATAATGGAAAGAGACCTAAGGTTTTGAATCTACCATAACCTTGTAACAAATTCAATTGTATTAATATAGGGTTAACTATTCAATTCAATCGTGATCCGCTATGGCTACATGCTCTAAAAGTATCATCTAGCAAATTCATGTAATCAATAGTCAAGCATAGGGTATGTTCAATTAGCACGATCGTCTTTGATACGATTTTAGCACGACCCGTCTTCTCTTAGCATAATCTATCTCAAGTATCGATACCAAAACAAATATAATCATTGTATAAGCATGTATTCACAATCACAGAAAATAAATACATGTACTAGATAGGAAGAATATGATCAATGAAATAAATATTAAAACCTTTATCTTATATAACCACTGAATCTGAATAATTAAACCCTAGAACCAACCGCAAAATCAAAGTTTCTTGGCTAGGGTTTAATCTAAACCTTGGATATGGCGATTAGCCACTCATGGATGGAAGAATCCTAAAGTCTTCAATGGATGGATCTTCTTCTTCTTCTTTTCTTGGCATCTCCCAAAGTCTTGATAACCCTACTTAATGTTAATGAGCCGTTTTTAATTTTACTAGGTCAAGCCTTGAGCCTCCACCAATAAGAAAAATGCAACTTTTGATTAATTTTTTCCAAATTATGCTTGGGAAAAATCATGGCTGCTTGGACAGAACGGACCAGAATGGTGTTTTTGGCTTTTTGACCATTTTTGCTCGGGCATAAATGAGTCCTGCTTGGGTAGAATGGACGAGAATGGTGTTTTTGGCCCCTTTTATGCATTCGATTCAAGCGGATTGCATCGTCTTTATTCCTTTGAGCTTCCAAGGCTTCATTTTAGCACCGTATTCATGCATCCGGCTTTCATGACCTACAATTATGAGAATGACATAACAAGCATCAAATTAGCAAAGGTTAAAGGACTAAACAAATGCGTTTTGGAGGGCCTAAATGTGTACATTTCGGCACTTTATCACATTAAACCTCTTATAATTGGGCCATCACCCAAATAAAGACCATCAAACAGTCCCCTATTTTTGTGTCTTCCTTAACACTACACAAGAATGTAACTCACACTCTCAATGAAAGCAAAGGTCTCTCACCTTTCTTACAAGTTGAATAAAAATAAAGATCTCAGAGGTATTGACTCACAATAATTCATTTTCCATAAAAACTAACATATCAGTACAAGGAATGTGAATATAGGGTTTTAATGAAAGAGAAGAATGAATGCTCTAAATGATTGATTCTCCTTTTTAGAATGATTGCATTCATCCCTTATATAGGCCCTTAGATGAAAAGTAGCTGTTGGAGGATGATTGATGCATTAAATGCCAAGATTGAGCTAATAAAAAACCAATCTTCCGCGAGATTTGAATTTCTTCTAGAAGATGTCGACCCAAAAAGGAAAGGTGTCGACATAGTTAACGTGCTCCGAAGGTTCTGCTAAAGTGTGTCAACACAAAAGGCAAAGGTGTTGACATAGTTACCTCCTTGGTCTGGCTTTCTGATGTTCTGTCGAAACGTGTCACCATCGTTTTAAGAAGGTGCTGCCACACCCAACTTTTCCTAAAACAACTCAAACGTGCTGTTAAAAGGTGTTGATCGACAGGGGGAAAAGGTGTCGACAATCTGATCAAATTAATCTGTTTACTAAGGGCGCTGGAAAAAGGTGTCGACCTTTTTTTGTAATTGTGTCGACACTTTTGGTTTGGTAAAAAAAAATTTGTTTGAGTTTTGAACAGTTGTATTTCTTTTAAACAAAAAGATCATTTTACACTTTAAAGTCTGTTAAAGGAAATCTTGATAAACAAAGTAAATGAAATATTTTAAGTAGGGTTATCAATATTATTATTGTTATCATAAAGAAATCACCGAATAGTAACCTTGGGACTAACATTATATGGTCATGGGTAGAAATCAAACATTGAAAGCTAGCTGTTGAGGTGAGGGGTGCCTTCACGTTTATATACTACTTTTGTACTGAGGCGATGTGGGACTTCACTACACACCTTTTCTCGCGCGCAGTGTGCTCACTCGGCAACACCTGCTGCGTGCATACTAGGGGCACCTTTCCTATCTATAATACTTCGGCTCTGATACCATGTTATACGGTCTTGGGTAGAACTCAACCTCAAAACCTAGTTGTTGAGCTGTAGGTCCCCTCACGCTTACATACTGCACCTTATATTTGTATTCATGCGATGTGAGATTTCGCTTCACAAAGATTCTCATTTTCGAGCTCATCCTCTTTGCATAAACCCTATCCTTCGTCGCACATCCACTAGCCTCGAGCCGCCATCTCTCCCACCAAACCCAACACCTCCCTTAGATTTGGTAACCCTTGACTTCCATTGCGAAGATCCTCCATCCCCATCCTCATCGCGACCATCGAACCCGAAACCTTAGCCACCGTTTCCAAACCTTATCACCAAGCTCTCCACCAAAACTTGGCAACCACCATCACCCCAATCAACGACCTCCATAGCCAAATTAATAGCCACCACTAACAACTCACCACTTTCATGACCCCAGATCACCATTTTTATGCATCATCAGATTACCGTAACAAAGATTTTCTTTGCGTAGTCTTGGGGAATGGTCGAAAGTACCATTTAGTCGATTAGAGTAGGGTTTATGCACCTGTAAATAATGGGGACCTTTGCATTAGGAGGTTAATCCCCTTTAATAAACCCCTCTGGCCTTGTTTGATGAACGGTATAGGAGTTGAGATTGGATTCCCAATCCAGTGGGCCCACTAATTTCTTGTTGGTTGTTCTAAATTGAACCGGACTAATAATCCGACTGGACTATCAATCCTACCAAATCAATGGATTGCTAATACCCACCTAGGGGTGGTATTCCAATCCGGTCCATCTGGATTGGGAGGTGAATGGCCATGTTATCATTTTTTCTTCAAACCCATGATTATCGCAGAAGCCATATCTTAAAAGCTTCAAAAGCAACAATGAGTTTCTCTCTTGGATTGGTTGAGCAGACAGAGAAGCCAGTGTAGAGCGAAATCAAGAACAACCGAAGAGAAGCAAATTTCGCAGTGAAAAGAACATATTTGGTATTTTTACGTAGTTATTGTATTTACATTAGATGTGCAAAGTGTTGGTTGGATGGACAATCTTTTTGACTTGGGTTGGTTTGTTGAATTATTTATTTAATGCAAGGGTAAAATTAGAAATTAATAAATTTAGTCCAATCTCACATTTACAAAACAAACAAGTTATGTTCTAGTCCATTACTTAATTCAATCCAAATCAAAGTTCAAACATATAATAGTTAATATAACTCATTACTAAACCTCATTCATAATTCTTATACTAATCCTACCTTGACACTTTGACCACTATCTCGATGACTTTTTAGAAGATCTTGTTATAGGCTTAAAGTTTTTTAGGTAACGATTTTTGCGTTGTCTTTTTTTCATACAGACATTTGTGCAGTTTAGTTGCCCACAGGGTCCATGCATCATATGCTTTGTAACCATTTTTTTTGGATGACCATGTAAGCAGACTGCATAAAGTTTGTGCGAAAATGCTACAAGTGTTAGATCCACGTGAACCTTTAGCATGTTCGTATAAAACGGAAGTATCCTTATTGCTAGATCTTCTTGGCTAGCATCGTCCCAAAGGGCATTTTTCACAGCTATTAAGAAAGGTGCTCAATCTATTTTTGATACTATAGATTTCATTGACTCACTTTTTTTAAATTGACTCATTTTTTGATGAGTTTCTCTATTGAAGCAGTTAAATCATAAAGTAGCGATTTAGGGTTATAGGATAAGAGAAATAAGAAGAGGGAAAGATAGGAAAGTATTAGTAGAAGAAAATAATGAGACTTAATTTTAACCTTTACACCACACCAATATTTATATAAGAGATACCAAAATAATTACCAAACGACCCTAACAAACATAATTATCTAACTGCTAACATATTATGTATTAACTACGTTATTCTGTGGGTATGCCCACAGTATCTATTGTAGTCCCTCAAGTTTAAATAAAATAATGTGTGCGCCTCCCAAGAGAGAACACACTTCCATTAGCCTATCTCATATTCTAACATGGTATCAGAGCCACCATGGAACCCTAGCCGTCAGTCTCCTCCATCAGCCCTAGCCACCAGCCCTAACCCTAGTCGCCAGCCTTCATCAGTGCAACCCTAGCCCTAACGCCACCGCTAGCCACCACAAACTCTCTCTAGCCCTTCGGCGACCACCGCCAGGACCCTAGCACCCTTCGGCGACCACCGCCGGGACCCCAGCACCCTTCGACGTCCACCGCCGGACCCCTAGCACACTTTTTTGGCCACCGCAGGACCTCCATCAGCCTTTGTGGACCACTGCAGGACCTCCACAGCCCTTCGCCGACCACTGCCAAAACCTCCAAAGCCCTTCGGCGACCATCGCCGAACCCCCAACACCCTTTTTAGACCACCACAGGACCTCCACCACCCTTCGTCGACCACTGCAGGACCTCCAAAGCCCTTCTCTGACCACTGCCAGCCTCTAAAATCTCTCGCCGACCCTCACTGACCACTCACCGACCACTGATAGTCTCTCTCTGCCTTTGTCAACCGTTTTTCTCTCTCTTCCTCATTGCGTCAATCTGTGAATTGGGGTCTGTTCAATCCCAAAGAAGGTTCTGCGATGTTCGCTTCTTGCTGATGCAGTGAGGGTCCGTCGCTGATTCTCTAGAGCTCCTCTGTGGGGTTGTGATTTGTGATCTGTAGTATTTTTCAGCTCTTGTTTGCGAACAAGGATGTCAGAGGATTCGGTGACCTGCGAATCCCAAGTTGATGCTGAACGGCAGCGTACTACGAAAGTTTTCTTATCATCAACACGGTTGGTTGATTGGCGCCTTGAAGGTGCCACTGGCTATACCCTATGGAGGAAGAGCGTCCTTAAATCCCTTCAAGGAATGGAGCTTGATTCACATTTGTTTGATGATCCCCCACTATGAATGTCGGAGACCTTCCGGACCTGGACCCGGGATGATACCCGGATATTCAGTCAGTTGCTGAATTCGATGGGTTCGTCTGTTCAGGCTTTGGTAGTGAATACCGATACTGTGAGGGAGATCCAGTCCTCGTTAGAATCTATCTATTCATCCACACATGATCTTTCACGCCTCTATGATGTTATGAAAGGTTTCTTTAAGTCTCAGCAGTCCGGGAAGCTTCTTCAGGATCGCTTTATGCAGTTCAAGATTTTGGCTAACGAGTTTGATCGCCTCTTACCGTTTACAAATCAGTTGTCGGTTTTAGAAGCAACGGCAGCAGCTCTTGGTGGTGTGTTTCTTGGCTAGCCTAGACCCCGACTTTGACTCCGCCCGCTCTTAGATTCTTGCTGGGGCGAAGATTCCCACTCTGTTTGAGACATTCTATCGTGTGAGTCGGGCGACCCGTCGGAATGAGTCTCGTGGTATATTTGCTATAGAGAGTACTGATCAGACTCTATGGTGGGATTTCGCGTTGGTCGCGGTAGTTGCGGCTGCGGTCGTGGTGGAGGTAGGCCTAGTTGCGGGGGAGGCCGTGATGGTGGTCGTGAAACCCGTACATGCCATTATTGTGGGATTAGGGGGCATATTCAGAGTAAATGTTACAAGTTTCATGGGAAGCCTCCACTGGTGACAAATGCCACAACTGATCACAGTTAGCAGGACTACAGCCAGATGAGCACTCATGGGGCATCTACCTCTTCCAGATGGATTGTTGAGATGACTGCGGCTGAGTATGACCTCTATCTGCAAAGTCAAATTGGGCAGAGTACGGGTACTTTTGAGTTACCAGCGGCGAGTTTCGCAGGTAATCCCACTGTATGTGTGGCTACTCCACACACCTGGGTCATTGATTCTGACGCCTCTGCTCATATGGTTGGATCCTCAGGTATTCTCTCCGATTATTAGTTGACTCCTGGCCATGTTGGGGTTTTGGTTGCTAATGGATCATCTTTAGCAGTTGAGGGTTGTGGTGTCGCGATGCCTAGTCCTGATCTTCCTTTACATAATGTCCTGCATACGCCTAATAATCAATTTAATCTGTTATCTATTAGTCAAATTACTACTGCTTTGGACTGTTCCGTGACATTCTTCCCTGATTATTGTCTTTCAGGATCTTACGACTAGGGGGACTATCAGTGGAGGACGGGTCTCGAGAGGGTTGTACCTGTTGGATGCTGTTCCTGCTCAGGCATATTCTGCTGTGTCTTCTTTAGCTCTTGATGTCCATTGTCGTCTTGGGCATCCTGGTTTGTCCAGTCTTAAAATTCTTTGTCCGAGTTTGAGTTCTATGTCTTCTGTTGAGTGTGAGTTGTGTCGTTTTGCCAAGCCCTTGCGTATGCCTTTTCCGTCTCGAGTCAATAAAAGAGCTTCTGCTCCGTTTCATTTGGTTCATTTTGATTTATAGGGACCTAGTCCGGCCACCTCTATGTTTGGCTTTCGTTATTATGTGGGTTTTATTGATAATTACTCCCGTACAACTTTCTTTTCTTTACTGAAAACTAAGTCCGAAGTGTTCTCTGTGTTTGCTTCTTTTTGTATGAGAGTGAAAAATGAATTTGGCACATGTATTTAGGTGTTGCGTAGTGACAACGGAGGGGAATATATGTCTACTGCTATGAGAGAGTTTATGGTGGATCACGGTATTTCTCATTAGACGTCTTGTCCCGATAACCCCGAACAGAATGGTGTGGTGGAACACAAGAATAGACATCTTTTGGAGACTACCCGTGCTCTTCTGTTCTATATGCATGTCCCTCGTCATTTTTGGACTGAGGTAGTTCTCATGGCATGTTATCTTATTAATCGCATGCCTTCCCATGTGTTGGGGGTGTTTCTCCGATGCCAGTTTTGGCTCCTACTTCGTCTGTGTCCCCCTACCTCTTAAAATCATTGGTTGCGTGTGTTATGTACGTGACACCCGATCGCAGGTGTCCAAGCTCGATGCTCGTGCCTTGAAATGTATCTTTCTTGGTTATTTCCACTCCCAGAAGGGATACCGATGCTACTGTCTTGAGTTGCGTCACTTTGTTGTATCTCGGGATGTTACCTTTCTTGAGTCCACTCCCTTTTACTCTGCGTCCCCTCTTTTCTCTTCTCTAGGTCGTGCATCTCCTCCCTCTCCACTTTCTGATGATCTTCTTGTCTATCATGTCTCTACTGAAGCTCCTGCTGTCACTCCTTCGCCGCTCCCAGTGCCACTTCTTGCAGCACCACCCTCGCCTGATCCGCCTCCTGCTGGGTCAGTTCTCCTGTTGGTTGATCCGTCTGCCCCATTGGTAAGTGAGCTTCCTCTTGCTGTTCGTCGACACCATCGCACTTGTCGGGATCACCCGCTTTATGTTGATTCCTATAAGGGCTTGTCTGGGTCGCTACGTGCTGTTATATCCACTATTGATACTACTGATGCGCCTCATAGTGTTTCAGAGGCCCTCTCTCATCCAGGTTGGCGCGGTGCTATGTTGAAAGAAATGGCTGCCCTTGATAATAATGCCACTTGGGAACTTGTTCCTCTTCCTTCAGGGAAGAATGCAGTTGGCTGCAAGTGGGTCTACACTGTTAAGGTTAATCCTGATGGTTCTTTGGCTCGCTTGAAGGCTCGGCTTGTTGCAAAGGGATATGTCCAAACCTATGGCATCGACTGTTTTGAGACCTCTCCGGTCTCCAAGATGACTTCTATTCGTCTTTTCCTTTCTCTTGCCGCGGCCCGGAATTGACCGCTTCACCAGTTGGATGTCATGATTGCTTTCCTCCATGGCGATCTTCAGGAGGAAGTTCATATGGAGCAACCTCCCGATTTCGTTGCTCAAGGGGGTCTGATATGGTTTGTCGCCTCTGCCGTTCTCTATATGGCTTGCAACAGTCTCCCCGGGCTTGGTTTGGCCGCTTTAGCATGGTGGTGCAACAGTTTGGATTGCAATAGTCAGGAAAAGATCACAGTGCTCTTTCGTCGGGCCTCTTCGGGGTGTATTCTTCTGGTTGTCTATGTTGACGATATTGTCATAACTGGCGATGACAGAACTAGTATTAGTGATCTGAAGGTCTTTCTGCTGACGAAGTTCTAAACTAAAGATCTTGGGCGCTTGCGGTACTTTCTAGGGATCGAGGTGGCTAGAGGAAAGCGGGGGATATTTATCTCCCAAAGGAAATATGCAGTGGACATTTTGTGGGATGCAGGTCTTCTAAAATGCAAAGAGTGTAGAGTCCCCAATGAATCCGAGTGTGAAACTCCTTACAGGAGACGGTAATGTGTTTTCTCACCCTGAGAGATATTGTCGAATGGTAGGTAAACTCAATTATTTGACCACGATGACCAGACTAGATATTGCGTATTCAGTTAGTGTAGTGAGTCAGTTCATGATAGATCCTCGAGTCCCACATTGGAATGCAGTGATCTGTATCCTACGGTATCTCCACTCTAATCCTGGGAAGGGCTTACAGTTCTGTGATCGAGGTCGCTTCTGAATCGAGGGCTATTCTAATGTGGACTGGGCAGGATATCTAATTGATAGGAGATCCACGTCAGGATTCTTAGTTTTTGTTGATGGGAACCTGGTATCGTGAAAAAGCAAGAAGCAAGATGTGGTGTCGAGGTCCAGTGTTGAGGCAGAGTATAGATGCATGGCATTGGCAACGTCAGAAATTACGTGGGTTCGATAGATTCTCACTGAGTTAGAAGAACCACCCAGGGGTCCTACCAAGTTGTGGTGTGATAATAAGTCTACTGTCTATATTGCTACCAATCTAGTGTTTCATGAGCGAACAAAACATATTGAGATTGATTGTCATTTTATCAGGCACGAGTACAAGAAAGGTACTATCGATTTTGGTTTTGTTCGATCTGGTGATCAGCTTGCTGATTTGTTCATTAAAGCTCTACTTGGGTCCCGCGTTCAATACATCTGTAACAATTTGGGCATGATTGATATCTATGCTCCAACTTGATGGAGGTGTTAACATATTATGTATTAACTATGTTATTCTGTGGGTATACCCATAGTTTCTATTGTAGTCCCTCAAATTTAATATAAAATAATATGTGCGCCTCCCAAGAGAGAACACACTTCCGTTAGCCTATCTCATATTCTAACACTAACACCCCCTTAATAATATGCCCAGTTTGGAAAGAAGTCGTTAGAAACTAGAAGCAGCTAACGGTGTAGTAATAATATCATTCAATTGATTCTCTAAGTGAACATAGGGAGTGATAATTTGTTTCGTCATCATTAAGTCCCGAATAAAGTGATATCAACCTTAATATGCTTAGTATGCTCATGGAATACAGGATTATTAGCAATAAATATGGCTGCTTGATTATCATAAAACATCTACATAGGACAAGAAGACGTGATGCTAAAGACCTAAAGAAGAGAACGAACCTACAACATTTCAGAAGTAGCATGAGTTGTAGCACGAAACTCAACATCACTAAAGCCAATTACAGATAAATGATCAGATGGACGATATAACAATCCACGACCTGGGGCACGTTTCAAGTAGCGAAGAATACGAAAAACAACATGAAGTATAGCTGACAAGGGACATGCATAAACTGGTTAACAACACCAACAACATATGTGATATTAAGACGAGTAACCATAAGATAAATTAACTAACAACAAGCTGCCGATAACAATCAACATCCAGAAATGATTCTCCCTGTTCAGCATCGAACTTAACAGTAGAATACATAAGGTGTCAACTGGACGAGCACCAAACAACCCAGTCTTAGAGAGAAGATCAAGAGTATACTTACGTTGGAATAAAGAGATCTCTTGGGAGGAACAGGCAACCTCAATCCCAAGTAAGTAACGGAGAACGCTTAAGTCCTTGGTATGAAATTGATGAGCTTAATGTCGTTTTAATGCAGCTATACCAATAGAATTATCACCAGAAATAATGATATCATCAACAGAAGCAATCAACAAAATAGTAGAATGATGAACAAAGACCGAATAATTGGATGTGGAACGCCGAAAATCGTAAGCAATGACAACTGAGTTGAAGCGATCAAACTAGGCATGAGGAGATTGCTTCAGACCATATAGACCCTTACGCAAGCAACAAACAAGGTGCTTACTGACAGGCGCAAGATAGTTAGGAGACTGATCCATATAGACTTCCTCCTGAAGATCACTGTGAATAAAGGCACTCTTAATGTCAAGCTGATATAACGGCTAACAGCAACTAACAATAATAGATAGAAGAATTCGGACAAAGTTAAGGCGAGCCATTAGAGAAAAAGTCTCCAATTTATTAACGTAGTAGGACTGACTATAGTCCTTAGGAATCAAACGCTCCTAAAGACGCTCAACAGAACTATCTGGAAGGTATTTTACTATATAGACTCAACGACATCCCACCGCTTGCTTCTCAGGTGGGAGAGTGGTATGCTCCTAAATTTGATTTAGGGTTACAGGAGAAGAGAAAGAAGAAGAGAGAAAGACAAAGAAGTATTATTAGGAGAAAATAATGAAGCTTAATTTTAACCTCTACACCACACCCGTATTTATATAAGAGACACCAAGATAATTAGAAAACGATCTTAACAAACATAAGTAATTATCTAACAGAAACTTTTTTTGTGGGAGCGCTTGCATTCGGTAGCATTTCCTTAATGTCCTTTCTTTTTAATAAATTCTCTTATTTATTGGAAAAAAGTATGTATTTACGGCATAGGTTAAAACATATGAACTTGCAGATTGTTGGCATCCGGGACGAAGCAGAGAAGGATGAAATTGTCAAGTCAGTGATGGAGCTGAAAAATGCTGAGATTGAAGAAGGCTACACCTTGGATGCTGTTGTTTCTCGCCAGGTAAGGATTGAAAATTTCTGTGGGAAGTCAGCTTAGTCTTCAGAATTTCTTATCTAGAATCTAGATATATGGTGGGCAGTGTTGGCTTTGGTTATTTTTCTTACTCGTTGTTTTTGGCTTTTAATTATTTGCAGAATCTTCTTATGGATGTGAGGGATAAACTTCTTTTTGAACCAGAATATGCTGGTAATACAAGGGAGAAGGTCCCGCCTAAGTCTTCTTTTCGTATCCCTTGGTCTTGGTTACCTGGTGCTCTTTGCCTCCTTCAAGAGGTAGAACTATGTGTAACTATTGTTGTTTCTAGGTTAGAATATTTCAGTTCATCTTTTTGGATATGCACTCTGAAAGAAATGGACTTCTCATGTTGATATTGGGGTTTAGTTTGTGGCCTTTCTTATGAGTCCAGGGTGCCTTTTTCTTATATTCATTTTTCATGTCCTTGTTTTTCTCCATTTGCTTTTATCCATTGGAGTATTAATAAGCTCTTGTTTTTGTACTATGAGCATGATGAAATTTGTCTCCCTGCCCCCCCAATTTAGGTAGGAGAGGAGAAACTTGTGCTAGATATTGGCCGAGCAGCCCTCCAGCATCCTGATGTCAAGCTTTATGTTCATGATTTGCTTCTGTCCATGGCTTTAGCAGAGGTAAGGCAAAGAAGATGTCAGGATTTTGTACATTTAATTTCTAGCAGTTATGTTATGCTTCCTTTTCTTATATAGGCGCTTTCTTGAAGTGTGCCATTGCAACCGTCGGTTTTGAAAAGAATAATATTTCCCATGGATTTGAAGCTCTTGCTCGTGCCCAGTGTCTTCTCAGGAGCAAATCATCTCTAGGGAATATGAAATTGTTATCTCAGGTGAATCTCTTTTCGTGTTTGTTTTCCCCTTTCCAATATGTTTCTTCAAGATTCACATAGGTACTCTATGAGTCTATATGTATATTTGTCTCACTATTTGGCCAAATGTGATGGAGTTATCACTGTATGATTCCTCTTAGTTTTTTGTTCAAAACAATAATGAAGGTTTAGAAAAATATGAAGGTTGAAACTGCTTCTATGGAGTCAAAATGCTATTTTTAGATGCTCGTTGGTGTACAATGCCACTCCTTGCGATGACTCTAAAAATAGGCCCGGGGGTGCAATGTTGGATATAATAAAAGATTTCAGTAAAGCCCTCACTAACATCATTTGGTTATAGTAGTAGAGTCATGTAAGTTGTTAGGACAAGTGATATTAGAGTTGGGTTGTCATGGGTTCAAGTAGTGGGAGTGTTATTGTGACGGAAAGATTGTTTTGTGAGGGAAAGATTGTTTGTGCATGAGAATGTCCTTCTTGCAACCGCTTGAAATATAGGCCTGTGAGTTCTGTGTTGGTTGCTATAAAAGATGTTGGTAAATCGCTCCCTAATGTCAATTGCTATTAGGAAAGATGGTGAAACTTGGTCTAGTGAGAATGTTGTTTGCCAAATTTTGTTGATAAGATGCTATTTCTATGTTCTTTGATTCAATGCTGTGCTCTTTACTTATACTAGAGTAGTTCTAGTTGCTTTTTGCTTACACTAATTTTTTCTTTCACTGACGCTCCTAGATTGAAGAATCTTTGGAAGAGCTTGCTCCTGCTTGTACTCTGGAATTATTAGGCATGCCTCACGAACCTGAAAATGCTGAGCGAAGACTAGGAGCTGTTGCAGCCTTGCGTGAACTGCTTAGACAGGGCCTCGATGTGGAAGCTTCATGCCAAGTTCAAGATTGGCCATGCTTCTTGAGTCAAGCACTTAAGAAGCTCATGGCTACAGAAATAGTTAATCTTCTTCCTTGGGATAACTTTGCGGTTACAAGGAAAAACAAGAAATCCCTTGAATCACAGAACCAAAGAGTTGTTATTGATTTAAATTGTTTCTACATGGCATTGACAGCTCATATGGCTCTTGGGTTTTCAAGCAAGCAAACAGATTTGGTAATTTCTTTTTCCAACTGGGTATAACTGCTTACTGCTTATTGTTTCTTTTAATTTAAAAATCTGCTGAAATAAGAATGGAGCTGCATCATACTGGATGAGGTACAAATTCTCAGAGACTTCATTTAGAAAAAAATAATTTGAACATCTGAGGAATATCAGGGGCTGTGTGGGTGGTGTATATTTATACATAATTCATAAATGGATACAATCATCAGTAAGACAAATACAAGTACATGTCACTCTTTATTAATTATCAGTCTTTATTAATTGTCATGTAGATCAACAAAGCAAGAACAATTTGTGAGTGTTTAATTGTATCAGAAGGCATTGATTTACAATTTGAGGAGACTTTTTGCTTGTTCCTTCTTGGACAGGTATACATGTATTTTCCTTGCTTCTTTAGGATTTAGTTTTTCTTTTAATGAAACACCAAGGAAAATTGAATTCTCGTGATTCAGGCTGATGAGGCAGAGGCTGTTGAAAGGCTTCATCAACTTGAATTGAATACAAATCCTGCTTCACGAAGTTCCATCATGGGGGAGGATCTTAAAGACTTTTCAAGTGCAAACCAGTCTCTGGTATGTCTTTCTTTTATGAAATATGGATATGTACAGTGGACATGTAATCATGTCTATACACAACAATTTTATAAAATCATGTTACGAGTCAGGGATATAGAAATAAATAAATATTTAATATATATATCCGTGAAAATAATGGCAAAAATTAATCATTTAGCATATGAAGTAACTTTTATCAATATTTTAGAATACTACATTAATATATTCACAAAGCTCCGATGACTTTTAGAAGCTTTGATTATTCCCAACAAATTAGTATGTATAATTCCATAGTATGTTTATTTAATATTTGGCTTCCATTTTAATTTCTTCAACATTGTGCTAAGAATCTAGAAGGGTTTCATGTGTCATCTTGCAATAGACACATGTCCCACTTGTGTCCGAACACCAATATGCGTGGTTTAAAATAATAGTACATGATTGGATGGATGTTCGAAATGTGTAGGCATGCAATTGACAAGGGTTAGCCTGATACATGTCAGGCATGGACATGGCATGCTAAGAGGTGTGTTCACACTTCCTAGTCTTTTTGTTATGCATTCAAACAAATTTTAACTGGTGATGTGGACACCTCTGCTTTAGGAGGTCTGGAGCAAGTTTTGGACTTGTCTTCTTGGATATGTACTTACTGGTTTTGCTGCTGTCTAGTGTCTAAGCAGCTTCTTTGCATATATGTTTACTGTTACTATTGATATTATTACAATCATCTACGTTTTCCCTCTCACTCCCAAAGGAAACCTTGACTGTGAAGGTTTTTGTTAGGTTTGCTTTATGAAGGTACTTTACAGGCACTGGATATTGGATTCCATGTCCTTGCCTTGCTCCATATCTAAGTGTGTTCTTGTACCAAATGGGCTCTTTTGTTGGTTTATATGCCGAATGAGAGAGAATCAAGCCTTCCCTGGATGATATGTTCTTGTATTTTGCCTTCCTAAGTGCCATACTTGTTGTGTGGGGGTTGAACCGTAATTGTATTTGTAAAGTGGGTCGGATTCAGTCCAAATAAGCCCTTTAATGGATTGAATGACCTGTACAAGGTGGCAAACGTAAACGTATTGGTGGCGAATGTCGAAAGCCACCCCGATGACAAAGTTAGAAGTGGACTTTATAGAGTGATATTGACAATAACCAAATTGACAGAGTTTTCGCTAGAGAATGATTTTTCACATACCTTCAGCTTTGGGCTTCATCCCCTTTTATAGGAGTTGGAGGCTGTACCTTCATCGTAGAACTCATGATGGACTGGTCTCTTCATAGGCCATGCTCTATGAGTGGTTGTGTCAAGCCTATGCAGCCCGGACTGAGCTTGTATGGTCTTGGTCCAATCGCATTTAATGCTACTTGTTCCGTCAAGTTACCCTCATTAATGCTAGGAGCTCGACCACGCAAATGACGTCATTTTGGCTCAGTCATCTCATTTGTACTGAACTTGTTGCTCGATTGTCCATATATTGCTCAACTATGTGTGGGCTGTTGTTTCTGTTCTGGTCTTCGTGGTCCATATACCAAGGCTCTTTTCTTAGATCTCGTTGGGCATTAAGTGGGCCGACTCAAGTTGAATTCGGCCTCATCATTTGCCCCTCAGCTCTATTCTTGCTCAGCACGAGGGAAGCGGATAAGTCTTCATCATTCTTCAGCCAAATCAAATTGGAATTTGTACAGCTATTTCGGCCTTAGGCATTGGAGACGCCGTTTTAGAGCATTGAATGTGGCGCTTCAGTTCTATCACGTGTCATTCGCTGATTGGGACGCGTAGCGGTGTTTGCATAATCCTAAGGTTGGCTAAGTGTCCTTTTGCTTGCCCGCCGTGACTGTTGGGCACAGGGGCCCTAGGGCTCCCTCGCCTATATAATAGGGGGCTCAAGCCCTTATTCGTATCTTTTACAAATTTCGCATTTTTGAGAGAGCTCTTCACTGGAGAATCACTCTTTTTCGACGAACCACCACCGACGACCACCTTCTCCTCCGTGCGCCACCACCGGAGATCATTTTCTCTGTTGTGCACTAATGTCATTCACTCCGAAATCATAAGTTTTCTCATTTTCCTCATCAAAAGAACCCATTCCTCTTCTTCGTTTACTCTTCCTTAGGCGTCGTCGCCTTCATTTCCAGTTTTGAACTTCATCTCCTTCTTCCTTTCTTTTCCCCAGAACCCTTGCATTTTTCGTTTCTGGGTTGGATTTTGGGTTGATTTCTTGCCTCTTCTCACCATTTTCTTTTGTCGAACCTTCGAATCTCTCCTTAAGATGGGAAAGTTTGTCAAATAGGTTAATACCCCCTCTTCTTTGGCCGCTTTTCGTGTCAAGTATAACATCCATCCCACCGTTACAGTTTGTTTTTACAATGAGACTGCTTGGGGGGAAACCATTTTTGGACGGGAAGCAAACTAGCCTTCTCCATTGCCTCTGTCATTTAGGCTGGGGTTCGGTTCCCCCTTGATCCGCTCTTTAGGGAGATGCTTGTCCAATGACTGCTCACCCCCCCCACTGAGTATCAATAAACTTCATCCACGTTGTGATGGGGGTGGCTGAGATCAACCGATGCTTTGATTTGAATCTTGGCATTCTTGAGATCTTCCACTGCACTCGGCCACAACTAGGATTCTACCACCTTCTACCTCCGCCATAGGAGTCTCGGCCTTAGACTAGTGCATGACCTCCCTAAGTTTGATAAGCACGCCGATGATTACATCCTGGTCGGTGGGGACTTCGAGTTTCAGCCAGATCATGCTGGATATCTGGGCTGAGCTGCCCCTCGGGTCCCCGGAAAACTAGGTTAGTTCGGTTGCTTTCTATTCAGTTATGTTTTCATGCGTAACTGTTTACTTTTTGTTGGACTTATCCTTTCTTGCTTTCCTTTTGCAAAGTCCAACCTTGCTCAGCGGCGAAGAAGACAGGCTAACGTTGTCGAGGTCGAGCGGTGTTTGGATATTTAACAGCAGACGCTTGGCTCCAACTCTATTATACTACATGCCAAGCTATCGGCGTGTGATCTAACATCGCGGCACAGCCGTTCCTCCTGCTCCCACTCTTGCTCCAGCTCTTCCTACCGAGCAACCAGCTCCAGTAAGGATGCCTAGAGTCAGAACGTCGTTTAACTTCAGGGAGGCGGCCCCCGGAACAAATGTGGTCAGTACCTGGACCACGCCTACCTATAGGGTCATTCTGCCTCTGCTATCGCCAAGGGAGCCTGCTCCTAAGGTCCATCCACAACCTCCTATTGCCGAACAAGGTGCTGTCCCTCAACCTCCTTCCGCTGGGCCCTAGGCCTCTTGTTGTCGAACAAGGTGCTGTCCCTAAGCCTCCCTCCGCTGGGCCCTAGGCCTCTCAGCGTCGGCCTGCCACGACGCAAGAGATCTGGGCTTTATACAGAGATATTGACAATAACAAAATTGACAAAGTTTTCGCTAGACAATGAGTTTTTACATATCTTCAGCTTTGGGCTTCATCCCCTTTTATAGGCGTTGGAGGTTGTACCTTCTTCCTTGAACTTTTGATGGGCTGGTTCCTTCATAGGTCACGTCCTACGAGTGGCTGTATCAGGCCCATGTGGCCTGAATTGACCCTGTATGGTCCTGGTCCAATCGTATTTAATGCTACTTGCTTGGCCAAGCTACCCTCAACAATTGTACAGTTTCAGTCTAATCGTATTTAATGCTACTTGCTCGTACCCTCATTAATGATGGGAACTCAACCACGCAACTGACGTCATTTTGGCTCAGTCATCTCATTCGTACAAAACCTGTTGTTCGGTTGTCCATATATTGCTCGACCATGTGTAGGCCGTTGCCCCTATTTTGGTCTTCGTGGCCCATATACCAAGGCCCTCTTCTTAGATCTCGTTGGGCCTTAAGTGGGGTCAGCCCAAGTTGAATTCGGCCTCCTTCATTTGTACTTGCAGAATTTTCCCGTGATATAAGGAAATTATTCAATTGCATAACAAAATCCTAATGATGGCCCAATTAAGTTTACAGATACATTGTTTTCCTTTTCTTCCTTCTAGATTCGGCCAAAGTAAGACATGGGATGTGTTGCTTGCCAAATTCTAATGACATTAATGATCAAGGTTCTTCATCAACTATGTTCTATTTGATGCCACTTTAACTGTTTACTTAAGTTTTACTGTGAACTTTATACTTGTGTCCACATTGACCAGGAAATATGGCTGAAGGATAATGTGCTTAGTTCGTTTCCTGATACACGAGTCTGTTCTATGTCTTTGGTAAGATTAAACAAGTATGTTTAATTTTTGAAGGAAAAGTCACACTAGACATGATGTCTTGTCTTGCTCTCTGCAGGCCAATTTTTTTAGTGGTGAAAATAAAGCTTCTGGAAACAAGCAGATTCGAGGATCTCCACAGACCCTGTCTTATATAAGCCCAAGACCACTTTCCCCTGCTCTTGCATTAGATCGAAGGGCTTTGGAGGAACCTCTTTCATATCCAAACTCTTTCCGACATCTTGGGACTGCAGTAAAGCAGTTAGCCCCATCTAATTTGCAAGGCACACTGATAGTAGGCAAGGGTAAAAACGAAAATGACAGCATGCCATCTGTTCAGTTGAAAAGAAATATAGGTGCACACCATGATAAAATTTGGAAAAGCTGGTTGGACTCGTACAATGTGGTTGCAAGGATTGCTTTTGTTATGGCATTGGGCTGCATTCTGTTTTCCACCCTTAAGCTTTCGGCACTGCAGTTGTGGGGTTTGAGAAGTTCAGCTAGATGGGCTTCAGGAAAACCAGGGATAGACGTGAGTTCCCATGCCTGGATCATAGATTCTTCTGTTGATCGAAGTTTGGGGCCTGCTTGTATCAATGGAAATAGTATTGCCTACAAACTCAAGAAGCTTCTTTCAACGTTGAGGATGCGACTAGGGAACCACCCAGATGATGCAAATTTGCAAAACTCATGCCTCACTGCCAGTCTTTCATCCTCTGCGACAGCAGTTTACAAGAAGTCGATGCCTGTGGAAGATGCTGAATCACTTGTCAAGCAATGGCAAGCCATTAAAGCTGAAGCTCTTGGGCCAAGCCATAGGGTTCATAGCCTCTTTCAAGTCCTTGATGGGCCAATGCTTGTTCAGGTGAACTGGATGTGGATCCTCTTAGATGTTGAGATATGGGGTACCAAACCTTCCCCCGCGCCATAAACCTACAGTCAAGTCCCCCCCAAAACAAATAAATAAATAAAAAAGGAGATAGGGAGGGAGAGGGGCAAAAGAAAATGAAGAAACACAAGCATATATTTTTACACATAGATTCATGTTAAAAGTTTTATTACTTTCTCAAATTGGTGGATGGTCGCATGGTGAGCCATAGACCATTTCATTTATTAACCTTGCTTTTGAACCCACCAAAAAATGCCCTTACATAAATTAACTAATTTCACACAAGATTAGGGTAATTTTATTTGGTGCTCAGTTGATGTGGTATAAGTGATCTTACTTATTAGATATTGTATTATATAGTCCCAGTGTGGGCCAAGTTTAGTTTTTCATTCAATTTTCTTCTTGCTCCAAATATGAGGATTTTAAATAATAATAGTAAGTTGAAGAGTTGAAGGAAGTTCATTAAGATAGCGGAAATCTAGTATTTCAAGGGCTCTGTTCAATGGTGTTGAGTTGGAGAGGAGTTCTAGCTCTTTTTATATTCCCAAGTTTTTGGTTTTTAAACTTTCCAGATTAACATTTGATGTAACCTTTTCTCTCTTTAACATGCTTTGGTTGACAGTGGCAAGCTTTGGCTGACGAAGCAAAAGCTAGGTCTTGTTTTTGGAGATTTGCTTTGCTGCATTTGTCTGTCATACGAGCTGAGATTTTTTTATCAGATGGGATTAGGGAAGAAATGGCAGAAATAGAGGTTTTTCTGGAGGAAGCAGCCGAACTGGTGGATGAATCTCAGCCTAAGAATCCAAATTACTACAGGTAATTATAAAAAGCGCTTAGTAATATATGATTTTGGCTTGTTCTGTTTGCCTATACTTTAGTGCTGCAATAATTGAAACTTGGGCATGGCTTAACAAGCCCACAACCAAAGGCTTGAGGAGTTTTCCCTAATCCAATCCACATCATTGTCAACTTAGAGGTTAGTAAAACTTTGATGAATGCGAGATATGTGATAATAAAAACATGCTATGAACTAGTCATTTAACTAATTTAACAATGATGATGCATGCGCTAATTGTCGAAGGGACATTTGAAACATATTAAGGCAAGGGTCTGGTATTAGTTTTGATTAAACAAACCTTGTGTTTTAAAGTCCCTAAAGGGGTGAAGTACGGAAGAATGCTTGATGTTTTACTTTTACTTGCAAGAACATAACTAAGAATAGGAACCTTAGCAAAAACTAACCTACTCCGCTTGGGCTTTCTATCCAAGCTCAAGCCTGCCCATTCGTCAGGTTGGGTCACTTTGACCATTCATCTTGTAGTTCCTTTTGGCAGGACAAAATCCTGCACAACTGTTAGATGGTTTTTGCAATACTCTTTATCTCTTAGAAGTTGGAGCACAGGATCCTCTGTCCACAGAAGTCCCTCTAAAATCCCTCTGTCAAAATGCATTCGTTACCGCACGGTGATGTCTCGTGATTTGTGTGATTTGAGGTTCTCATGACATCACGTATTTAGGAGTAGTGCATTGGAAGAAGGGGGAGAGGGACGTTTCTGCAGAAAGGGTGCCGGCCTTACTGAACTGATTTTGCTATGATAGCATATTCTCAAATTAGTCTTCAGACCTCTGCTGAATAGGTTCATCACGTGTGAGCATTTTTCTTTTTACACTGATCGTTGTTTCCTCCTTGTTTTTACACTTATCACGTATGAGCATTTTTCTTTTTACACTTATTGTTGATCTGGAACTTACTGAATGCAGCACATATAGAATTCGTTATGTTCTGAAAAGGCAAGATGACGATTCATGGAGGTTCTGTGAAGGTGATATTCAAACTCAATAATTTCCAGTATCCAGATGAAGTTACTGCAGTCTATCATCAAAGCTTGCTTGTAAATGTTAACAAACCAGCCTGGGATTTAATCTTATTGGAGGTATTAGAATATTTTCTTCAACTTTAATCTCCCCCCTCCCCCCACCCCACACCCCCCACCCCCCTTTTTTTTCTATGGCAAGT
>JAULJZ010000023.1:5817051-5838515 GCA_032270985.1 Heliamphora pulchella
ATTTTTCTTTAATCGCAAAACCCTTGACTCGGTTAACCCAAAAGGATGTGAAATTTGAATGGTCTGACCAATGTGAACGCAATTTTCAAGAACTAAAGTCTAAGTTGGTGTCAGCCCTTGTACTCACCCTCCCATCAGGCAGTGAAGGTTTTGTAGTTTATAGTGATGCATCACACCAGGTATTAGGCGGTGTTTTGATGCAACATGAAAAAGTAATCGCATAAGCATCTAGACAGTTAACTCCTCATGAGAAAAATTATCCTACCCATGATCTGGAATTGGCTATAATTGTTTTCGCACTCAAAATATGGAGACATTATTTATACGGGGTTACTTGTGAGATATTCACCGACCATCAGAATTTAAAGTATGTCTTCACCCAAAAGGAGTTGAATCTAAGACAGAGAAGGTGGATGGAACTAATTAAGGATTATGATTGTACAATCCATTACCATCCGGGAAAGGCCAATGTGATAGCAGATGCTCTAAGTTGGAAGTCATCGAGAAGTATAGGGCATCTCTGGGCAGTACAGAATAATGCATTTTTTGAAATACAATTGCTCGAAATCACCCTTGCAATAGGAAAAGATGGGGGCTTATTAGCAACTCTTAGGGTAAGACCGACCTTGTTAGACCAGATTTGAGCAACCTAGTTAGCAGACAATCAAGTGGATAAGATAAGAGCAGAAGAAATTGCTAAAGGAAAAACAGAGTTCAAGGTTTGGGATGATGTATTATAGTTTGGACACCGATTATATGTGCCTAATAATGAAGAATTAAGGAGGCAAATTTTAGATGAAACTCATAATTCAGCATATATGATGCACCCTGGAAGCACGAAAATGTATAGGGATCTGAGAAAAAGATACTGGTGGAGTGGAATGAAAAAAGATGTGGCAGACTTTGTGGCAAGATGTTTAGTATGCCAACAGGTTAAAATTGAACACCAGAAGCCGGTAGGATTATTACAACCCTTACCTGTACCTGAGTGGAAGTGGGAACATATCACCATAGATTTTGTAGTTAGGCTACCACAATCACCGAAGGAAAATGATGCTATCTGGGTAATAATGGATAGATTGACGAAGTCGGCACACTATTTACCAGTAAAGATGACGTTTCCTATGAATCGGTTCGCACGACTTTATATTGATGAAATTATTCGTTTGCATGGCGTACCAGTTTCCATAGTATCCGATAAAGATCCGCGTTTTACATCCAGATTTTAGCCCAGTTTACAAGAGGCGTTAGGGACTACGTTAAAGTTTAGTACGGCCTTTCATCCACAAACTGACGGCCAATCAGAAAGGACGATTCAAACCTTAGAGGATATGCTCAGAGCTTGTGTACTGGACTTTGCTGGAAATTGGGAAGAACATTTGTCGTTGATTGAATTCACATATAATAATAGTTTTCAGTCGACCATAGGAATAGCCCCCTTACGAAGCATTGTACGGCAGGAAATGTCGAAGTCCAATCTGTTGGGAGAAAGTCGAAGAAAGGAAACTACTTGGCCCTGAAATTGTGGAAATCACCACCGATAAGATAAAATTGATTTGAGAAAGATTGAAGCAGCCTCAGGACCGATAGAAAACTTACGCGGATAACCGGAGACGCAACTTGGAATTTGAAGTCAGAGATCATGTATTCTTAAAAATATCGCTATGGAAAGAAGTTATGAGATTCGGGAAGAAAGGAAAGTTGAGAACCCTTTACATTGGACCATATGAGATCATTAAAAGAATTGGCAACATAGCATATCAATTGGCCCTACCTCTGGAGTTTTCAGGATTACATGACATATTCCATGTTTCGATGTTAAAAAAATACTTGTCGAACCCTTCTCATGTGTTAACAGTGCAACCAGTCAATTTGAAGCCCGACCTTACGTATGAAGAGGAGCCCGTACAAATATTAGACAGAAAAGAACAAGTTCTGCAAAATAAAGTCATTCCATTAGTAAAAGTATTGTGGCATAGCCATTTAGTAGAAGAAGCCACTTGAAAACGACAAGAGGACATGCAAAAGAAGTATCCACACCTTTTTTAGTAGAAAGGTACGAAAATTTCAAGAACGAATTTTCTTAAAGGAGGGTAGAATGTAATAACCCATACCTTAGCAACTAAGAAAAATAAAACACGTGTTACTCCTTAGAATAATATAATAATATTTAAAAATAATAATATTTGACAAGTTGTTATACAAATAAATAAATAATAAAATATTAGTAGAAGATCTTTACATAAAATTTCTAAGAAAACCTTATATTAAATTTCAAGATTTGAGCTCAAAAACATACATCAAATTAAATTTTAGATAATCAAAGATCAAGAAAAAAAATAGCTATATTTATTGTTACTTACAAATTTTAAATCGTAAATAACTTTAATTGTCGAAAATTTTAAAATTTCATAAAAAAATAAGTGTCCTACACTTATGTAAAGATTTGGTTTCTTGTTAGGCACCAAGATTTTATCACCAGAAGATTAGGAATTTTGGGATCAGGAACGAGAAAAGAGTTTTGCTGCGCCTAAGTCGAGGTGAGAGTGCTTAAGTATTATTTTGAACAGAAATGCATGAATTATACTTTAAATCTGCTTTATATCCATGTTTTGAAGCATGAAAATTTGTGATAGCATCATCTTTTATTCAAATGCCATGATATTTTTAAATACACTATTTGTACCTTTTGAAAAGCATGTGTTTGTGATATAAATGTTTTGACAAATGTTATTGATATGATAAGATGTTGTTCCAAAGTGCAAAGTTACAAGAGTTTCCAGCGCTTTATATCCCGTTAGGGGAGATTACCCAATTATGGATATTGGTTCTCCCTATGGAGGAGGTTTCCTGTTGAGCGGCGGTTTTTACCTTAAAGGCCGAGCGGGCTAAGTCCCGGACAACACATACCACTTGTGTTTAGTGGAGAGTGACCCTCATTTCCATCACGTTGCTATCTGTACATTGAGAATTGAGGTTACGGTACCGTTGAAACTCCCGGTTGTGAGGTGGACGACTACTTGGTCACTGTTAGGTATGAGTTTTGAATGTGACACGATTATTTTGAATTGTGCCAGTTATGGCTGAAACTTTATGAGATAGTGAATTCCATGATTTGTGGCTATTGAGCCTAAAGTGATACTTTTACAAAGATTGAGAAAAGTTTGTTATAAATTGTGAGATCCTAAAAAACTGATATGGTTAGTTATGAAATTCTGTAATCTCTTACTTTTCTCATGGAGAGCATGATGTTTTGGAATTTGAAAGTAGAATGACTATTTTTTTTATCTTGTTCATTATAATACTAAGTGCACTCTCTTGTAACCTTTGTGGTTGCAGATCGCTGGGATGGCTAGAGTTGGTCCACCACAGTTGTCAGATTTTTAATCCCGGGCTCGTAGTCAGTTGTGGTTGTTGTTTTAATCTTTTAGTAAAAAAAACCAGAAGTATGAAGTTTTGTTTTTGTAAAGTATACGCTGGTTTGAGGATACAGGATAACGTATCCGTAGTATGTACAGTTGCCTAATTCCTATAAATAAATAATTTCAGCTTGATTAGTATAAATACTCTTTTGGTTGTTATAAATAACATCGATTTTTGGTCCCCGGAGAGAAGATATGACAAATACCATGCTATATATAGTTGTACATGAGACGCATGTTGCACAATAAAGGCATTTTCACATTTGCATTTCGGCATATTGGAGTCCTTTCCGTATCTACCGTCGTGGGTTGGGCTATATTGAAATTGTACTTTTCTCGGCTCCTACTCTAGGGCGTCCTTGGTAGCTATTTTTTTGTAACTGTTTTGGGATATATTCCCTCTGAGCACCTCGAGTGTGTCCCCAGTGTACAGAAAGAAAGATTTGTTATTTATAAATACTATTGGGTACTACAGGTTCGTCACTAGCACTCTAGTTTTGGTAATTTAGACTTTGGCATGATACCAAGCGAGCATCCTGATCTTAATGTGGGTAACCCTATGACAAGTCACATCACGGCATTGACAATAAGTTCCTAAGACAACAATGACAACAAGTCCCATCACAGCAATGACAGTAAATCCCTGAGGCGACAATAATAATAAGTCCCATCACGGCAATGATAATAAGTCTCTCAGACAGCAATGATAATAAGTCCATACAGGCAATAGAATTAAATCCCAAAGTGGAACTCCTATTTTTATTTCTAGATATAAGTCGGGTTGGGCACTTACATCGCATCCATTTGCACCACATACCTTTACACTTGTTCTTATATATGCTATCCTTGTTATAAATGTCAAATTTGTCTGTCTCCTTGATCTTAAATTGTACTGGGTGTTATATGAAATGCGTTGTAGAATATTTTATTGTGAGTTTAGTTAGAAGGTTTAGGAAGTTTTCTTCTGGGCTTTGTCTCATGGTATTCGTGCCACAGGTGAGTATGAAGAGTTCTTTGAGGAAGTCGCCCCCAAAGAAGAAGACGAAATTGAAGAACAGGGTAAGTGGCTGGAGCCAGCGAACCCCGACAACACTAGCTGAAGAATTGAGTTTTCACCTTTTGTTCTTTTTGTTCAGTTTTCACGTGATCATTGTAAAATTTTATTAATCTTTTGCGAAACTGTAAACGTTTTGTATTATTGATCAGCTTAAAACTCTTATTGATGTAATATTTATGATATCTAAATATGAATGAAATGTTAGAATATTTTCCTTATCTATACTTATGTATGTCCCAATGTACCTGGAAGACAGGGCGTCACAAAAAGTTTGAGAACCAAGCACACAAATATGCAAATTCAAATACGAATGCCGATGAAAAGTTTACAACAAGAACCATTGACATTTCAAGTTAAGTCCTCTTATGATTTTTTTTCCTTGAAAAACCAATCCCCAACGGAGTCACCAGGAAAGCTGCAGGTGTTTTGGTCTCACAAGATGCACCAGATATCTATTGTTTTTTAGAAAAATGTTCTTTTCTTTTCAAAACAAGAAAATTCAAGATATCTGACCATCATTTTTTAGAAAAATGAAGTCACTACTTAATTTTTTAGAAAAACCAAGGAAAACAAAAAAAAAAGCTGCAAGTCTTTTAAAAAACGTAACAAGATAAGGAGAGGGTTCAGGAGATAAGATACGAAAAGAGAAGGTGTTAGGCACCCTTTTCGTCCAACCGTGAGGTTGGCCTCTACTTTGTCAATATGAGTTCTTGTTGTAAACTTTTTAAAGGTAACATATACAAAATAGGAACTTAAAAAGAGTTTAAACAAACGAAAACAAAGAAACAAAATCCTAACTATGATTCCTATGGTCATGCAACTTGGTTATTATTTTTAGATATACTATACGTATCGTTTGAGTAAAGTAAAGCGAAAAACAAGTGAATAAGCGATAAAACGAACAAATCAAGGTCTAAGGATTATGCAACAATGTTTTTGCCCCTAATATGCTGTGAACAGGCTATACAAGATAAACAGGAAAGACTTAAATATCATGTTAGGATTGGTATACTTAAAATCATGTTTTTAGTATTTAATTTTATTTTAATAAAATTAATTTTATATTTTATGAGAATCTTTATGAGTAATGTGTGCATATCATTTCTTTGTTATACATGGATGTTCAATATTCTGTATAGTATTTAATCTAGTGTGTAGAGTACGGCTTACACACAGAAGATCAGATTTTAGGTTCTTGCAGAATATAAGTTTTATATTCACAGTTTAGATGAAATAAACATACCATCAGTACGACTGTAGCACATAGTTTTAGTAGGCCTGTCTTGGCTACGGGGAACAGATAATAGCGTCGTCTATTGTTTTGACTCTCTGTGTTAGTACACTTTGTGTGTATTGAACGGGACATTTTAGGCAATTAATTTTATGCTGACTATATAAATTAATCCATACCCTAAGATTATTATGAATAGTGCATATACTCTTAATCCTAAAATAATTATTGATTTGTGTATATTTAATATTCGTTATTTTAATTCATTAGAGGGTGCGATCTTATATAGGTCTATATTCCCGGTGAGTTGGATAACGGTATTTTTATATGGCAAATATTAATTATTGACGGAATCCACGTCCCGAAAGATCAGGATTGACGATACCCCCTTAAGGAAGCTTATAAGTTTTGGCCGGGCCAAACCCTGCAGATGGATTTAATTATTCAACGATCAAATAAGTTAAGCGGAAGGGCTTAAGGAATATCAAGATGCCGATTAAATTAAATTATCAGTAATTAAATTTAATTGGTGGGTATCGAAAATCTTAACGTGGGAAGAAATGGTAAGCATTTAATAACAGGAGTTCAATGCAAGAAGGTCTTGAGATTATGGGTTAGAGTGCAATTACAGTTTTTTAGTGGTGTGAACTGTATTTCAGTGTTTTATGAAAATTGCAGAAACCGCCGCTGTCTTTTCATAATTGCAGAAACTGCTTGTAGGTGTCTGTGTTCCACTAGAAGTCGTACTCATAATTACTCCCCAAGTCCCTGCTGTAGCCCTATATATATGCGGGTAGGCTGAACCAGTTTCATATCATCATATATCATATTTTTTCTTTTAAGACTAAATATATCTGAGTTCTGCCGGTACGAGTTCTCAATAGTCTGTAGCCCACACTATGTTCGAGGATCGTGTAAGGGAATACAGTAGAAGATCTGACAGGAGTTTCAACTCGGAATCAAATCGTAGTTGGAGAATTGATCAACGAAAGGTATTTTTCTAAATTAACTTTGGTTGCATGGGTTTTATTTTGATCGTTCGTCGTCAAAAGTTTTATCTGGAGCCTGTTTCGGCATTTGTCCGTCCAGTTAATTTTTTACCAAAAATCATTTGCAAAAACAATGATCTTGACAGTTTTGCCTCCAACACATAGCTCCATTGGTTAGTAGTCTATACGAAGAAGACTTATGACTGACGATTCGATACTCCTCCAAAAGATCCAAAACTTCTCCTTGGAAGTGAGTGCCATTATTAGAAATTATCTAGTGCAGAACCCTATATCGACAGATAGGATTCTCCATGATAAACTTTGCTACTTTGGAGGCTTTCAGAACAGAGTAAGAGGCATCTTCGACCCACTTTGTAAAGTAATCAATTACTAAAAGAACGGGGTTTGCATGAATTTGACATTTTCAGCATCTCTAAACAAACTTGTGACAGTCTGTTTCCATCGTCATCTAAAAGTACCCTTGGCGCAGAATCTTCTTAGCTAGAATCAATCCATTCATATGAGGTCCACAAACTCCTCTGTGAATCTCCCTCATAAACTCATGTCCCTCTTCCATATCAACGCAAAGTTTGTTAATTCCCAGATATCCTCTCTTGTACAGCATCCCTCCACAGATCACAAACTACGCAGTGAGTCTCCTGATAGCTCTTTAATCCTTCTTATTGGCTCGACTCGGATACTCACCTTTCTCGATGAAATTCCAAATGTCGTGATACAAGGGCAATCCATCATTGACTTCTTGGGTAGCAACAATATTACTGATTGTGGGTATATATCTCTGTTGAATCTCCAAGGGTCTCATCCTTACTCCAGACAGTATGTCTATCATCGATGCCAGAGTAGCCAAGGCGTCAGCGAACTTATTCTACAATCTCGGGACATAGGTGAACACCACACTTTCAAAGTAAAGGATCACTACTTCGAGCTCTCGGTGCCATTGGATCAACCTCTCTTCTTTGACGATCCATTCTCCTTTCGCTTGAGACAAGACCAAAGCTCAGTCCACTATAACTTCTAACTTCCTTGCCCCTATGTTCAGCAATTACTAACTTACTAATTAATTATTTTATTAAGAAAAGATAAAATAATTATTTTTTTTATAATTTAAGAAGAGAAAACATAATCAATTTTTTTCTTCCATTATTTGATAACCAAACCGGCTGGAAGGCAGCCAGCAAACCGCTAGCATTTCCGTGTTTTCGTTTTTTCCCTCGTTGGTCGCGCACTCTTCTCTCGCGCGCGAACATGTCATCGACCGGACACTCTGGCGGAGGCGGTGGTGGTGAAGGCGGCGTTGCTACTCATCACCCTCAGCTATTCTTCTGCTACCAGTGCAATCGTACGGTCTCGATTACGCCTTCACCTAACTCGGAACTCCTTTGCCCGGATTGCAACGGTGGCTTCCTCGAAGAATATGAAGATCCTGTGATCAATTCTAACCCTAACCCTAACCCTATCACCAATCCCCTTTACGCCTTTTCCTCTGACAACCTTTCCGGTTTTCCTTCCTTCTCTGCCGGCTTCGGCGGATTTCCCATCGTCTTCTCAACTTCGGCTGGTGGCGGAGGCGGCATCGAACTCCAAAACCCGACCGATCTCTCGGCTCTCTTTGGCGGCCCCAACCGACCCCATACTCTCCAACAAAGCCCCGGTGAGTTCAATCCTTTCGCTTTTCTTCAGAATTACATCAATACCCTAAGAGCCGGCGGTGCTAACATCCAACTTGTCATCGAGAACAACTCATCTGATTCGGGTTTTAGGCTTCCAGCCAACCTCGGTGACTACTTCGTTGGCCCTGGGCTCGAACAACTGATACAGCAGCTTGCCGAGAACGATCCGAACCGGTATGGAACGCCACCTGCTTCCAAGTCTGCAGTGGAGGCTCTTCCGAGCATTAAGATTACCGGTAAATTGCTTGCTTCAGATTCTTCGCAGTGTGCTGTTTGTAAAGACACTTTTGAACTTGGTGAGGAGGCAAAACAGATGCCTTGTAAACACATATACCATTCAGACTGTATCGTCCCCTGGTTGGAGCTGCACAATTCTTGTCCAGTTTGTCGGTATGAGTTGCCTACAGATGACCCTGATTATGAGAATAGGACTCGCGGCCCAATCCCTGCAAATTTGAGTGTGGCATCTGGGTTGCCGGCTTCTGGGAGTAGTGCTGGTGATACTGCTGATGGGGCATCCCAGGAGAATCCTCAGACCCCACGAACTGCAGAACGAAGGTTTAGAATAACGTTGCCGTGGCCATTTAGGGCGTTTGGCTCACCTGCAGAGACTAGCGACAGTGGGGCTGGCAACAACAGCGGTAACAACAATGGAGAAGCCAACTCAGGCGGTCAGGCCAAAGAAGAAGATTTGGACTGAAAAGAATTCTTGGTACGGTAACTACTATAAAGTCTCTTTTCTCATGCGTTTAGTTTGTTGTACATAGAATTATTTTTATGACTGCATCGTTGGTTCAATCACATTGATTGTGATGGATATGGAAAATACAAAAATGTAAGGATGGAGTCGTCTCTCTCTATTTTAAAGAACTGCATTTTTCTAAACCACTAGTTACTTGATCAAGATTATTTAGTAGTTCCTAAACAGAATAATGAATGCAACTTTTTCAAGAATGGACCACAATACCTTATCTTGGCTTGACTTACCAAATCCTGCAATTGCCCTTGTTTTTTGTTTTGCCTCCCCTTCATCATAGTGAGAGCAAGCTTTCACATACGCCAAAGCATGATAACTGATAAGATGTTTTCTGCACTAATGTCTTGAAACTTCAACCCCCGCTCCACCTTGCCCTGCCTCCTATGTTTTTTGTTTCATTTTTTCCTAGGTTGTTAAGTAATGGATACTTAAACATGAATCCCTTTAATTGTGGGAATGCTGTCTAGTTTTTAGCACCGTAGCTTTTAGGGTGACATGGGTAGCGTGTGGTGGCACCGTGCACCCCTGCCAAGCCTTGTTGGTCAGGCACGAGGGAGGCATACCTAACAAAGTGGCTTTAGTGTGGTAGCAACAGTGCTGTAATTTGACCCTTAGACAAGAATGGCTTGGTGCATAGTACGAGAAGCTATAAAAGCTTGGTGCAGAGATGTTAGCATTTAGCATGGCTTGTGGGTGCAAATACATTCAGTCCCTTGTGGGCACTTGTCTTGGCTTAAACATGGCTTGAATAATGAGGCATGTGGCATGCACTCTACCAGATTGCAATTACTGGCCAAAAGTGAAATTTAATACTTATTCATTTAGGTGTGTAAATTTAAAACTTATTCAGTTAGGGTTGTTAACTGCCAGCACATATGGCATTTGTTAGGCCATTCGTGTAACTGATTGTAGCCTATATAGAGGCATTGCCTGGATACTTTGAAGCCATGAAAGTGATGTGAGAGAGCTTTTTTTGGCAGATCATTTGTATTTGGTGTAATAAAAAGATAATTTCGTGAGTGAGTCTCTCATATAGAAGCTTTGGTTGGAACTCCCCAACCTGCAGAATCCTGGATGATGCTGTTGAAAGGGGAACAACACACTACAACAATGACTGAACTATTTAAGGAAGTAATGGGTGACATGGTTGCCTTGTAAAATGCGCTAAAGGTTAACTTGTAGAACATAGAGTCAGAGTTGTCCCTCGTGAAGAAGGCCATCAATGGCCATTCGAATGTTGCATATCTTTCCTTGAACGTGAAGGTTCTTGAGCCTATGGCATTTGGTGGAACTCAAGGGGCTAAAGAACTTGAGAATTTCTTGTGTGAAATGGAGTAGCACTTCAAAGGTTGCTCATGTGCTAGATCGAGAGATAGTGACTATAACCACCCTGTATATCACCAGAGGCACCAAACTCTAGTGGAGACCACGAATGGAGGTTAAAAGCTCATCCTTGGATCGCAATATGGGATACGTTGAAGAAGGAATTGAGGGACTGTTTCCTTCCTTGCGAAATATATTAGTTTCCAAGTGGTTCTCCAAAACAATGGAAGCACCCTTAGATAGGCTGGGAGTCAAAGACTAGTCCTCTGCCATGGCTATTGCCGACAGTTTAGCTGATTTTTAAGTTAAGAAAGGTATTCACAGCAGAAGCTAGTACTTCAAGTTTAAAGGAAAATTCAAGAATGATGAAAAAAGGGATGATTTATCTGAAAGTATATTTTTGGTTATTCTGTTATTTATTTGTTAGTTGAAGGGTAGTTGAGTCATTAAGGCTAATTAGGGTTTTAGGTTATGTCTTATTTATACTTTGTAACTTATGTTTATATTTAAGTTTCTTTTTGATGAAAGGAATAATAGATTAGTTTCTTGGATCTCTCTTCTATCATGGTATCAGGACCACCTTCAGAACCCTAGCATCGCTAGAACCCTAGCATTGCCCGCGACCTCCGACGCAACATCGATGAAGCTTTGGCGAACTTCTTCATGATTCGTAACCCTAGCCACAGTTGAAGCTCCAGATCGCATTCTTGATCATAGACCCTAGTTCGAAAACCCTAACCCTTCGACAAACCTTAGGTCGCCAACCCTTCTCTCCGACCCTTGGCAACCATTGGCTATGCCTCCCTGACCCTTGTTGACCACCAACGAGGCTTCGTGACCATCGACAAAGACTGTTGAACCTCTACAACTCTGCTTCTACTTGGTTCGCAACTTTTGTGAGCTCTCTAACCCTCGTCGACCCTTCTTCCTAGTCCAACGACCACCGCTGACGATCACCGATCCTTTCTCGAGGTTCGACGACCACCGACAACACCTCTCCGACGTCTATCGATGACCGCTGATTAGTCAGCAACCAGATTTGGATCCCGACGCATCTTCCATCCTATAATTTGACCTGTTTTTTGCTCCATTAACCTCATTGAGTCCTCGCCCCACTTCGTTAGGCCTTCTCTTGACTCTGAAGACCTCGTCAGGCCCTCTCCGGAGCTCGAACAACCTCACCGGAGCTTTATTTCCTTTGGCTCTTCAGCTTTCCATCAGTTTTGTGCTTCGAGCCTCCTATTTCTATTGGTTTGTGCTTCAGTTTTCTTACTATGTACTTCAGTCAACACTTGAGACACGGTTTGGTTACTATTTGTTGGTTTTGTTGTTAGTAGCTATCCGAGTGCCTTGGCAAGATTTTGGTACGAGTTTTTTACATGAGATCTTGGAACAAGTATTGATTTTGTTTTGGGGTATGTTTATTTGACCCAAGAGGTTTTGATTTAGACCTGCAAGATTTCTTAAGTGATCTTTCCACTTGAGTAGTTTCAGATTATGCAGAACTCCTTTGGGGCCCTATCTCATGCATCTGTTATGACTACTATTCCTTTAGGTTTGCATGGTTCTTATTTCATAGGTATTTCAGCCACTACTTGGATATTTGATTCTGACTCCTCTGATCATATGACACCTGATTTATCGAGTCTCAGTCATTGTGTTCCTCCCTCTTCTCCCATCACTATTTCGACTGCCAATGGTGCTTCTATGCAAGTTGTTTCTATCGGCTCAGTTGTCCCTTCCTCATCTTCTTCCTTATCTATTCCTAATGTCTTTTATGTGCCACAATTGTCTATCAGTTTGCTCTCCATTAGTTAGCTTTCTGATGCTAGTTTTGATGTTCTATTTTCTTTCTCTGGTTGTGTTGTTCAGGGTCAGACGTCTAAAATGCAGGTTGGGATTGGGCGTCAGACTAGTGATTTATGTGTTGGAAAATTTGCACATTCCTTTGGACTCTTCCTCTGTGACCCTATGTTCTTTTTGTTTAGATCAGTACTCTTCCCCTTTTTATTTTTGGCATTTTAGGTTAGGTCATTTGTCTAGTGATCGTTTAAAATAGTTGGTTCAGCCTGGTCACTTGGATAACGCGTTTGCCAGTGATATTTCTGAGTGTAATGATTGTAAACTTGCAAAAAAGTTAACTTTCCCTTTTAATAAAAGCATTTTCCCTTTCTACATCTCATTTCTCTCTTGGTCATACTGATGTGTGGGGTCCTTCCTCCATTGCAACTAAAGGAGGATCAGTGTACTATGTTTTCTTTATTGATAACTATAGTCGCTTTTGTTCGGTGTATCTCATGTCTCACAAATTTGATTTTTTTCGTATTTACCACACATTTCATTTTATGGTTCACACTCAGTTTTCCACCACTATAAAAACCTTTTGTTCTGATTTGGGTGCTGAGTAGTTGCATCTGGCATTATTCATTAATCTTCTTGTTTTGATACTCCTGCACAAAATGATAGAGCTGAAAGAAAATATCGGCACATTCTTGACATAGCTCGCTCATTTCTCTCTTCCTCTATTCCTTCTAGTTTTTGGGGAGAAGCAGTACTTACTACAGTGTAATTTCTTAATTGCATCCCCACCTCTTTTTTCTGGCATCTCCTCTTATGAAGAGTTGTTTGGACATGCTCCTAACTACTCGTTGTTGCGTGTTTTTGGTTATGTTTGTTTTGTCCTTCTTCCCAAACGGGAGCGCACTAAACTTAGCCCTCGCTTAGCTCTCTGTTTTCTTGGGCTATGGTATTCAACAAAAAAGGTATCGGTATTATGATCCTTCATCTAAATGCTTTTATGTCTCTCGTTATGTTGTGTTTTTTGAGCAACTTTCCTACTTTACTCTTTCTTCCAAGGTTGCCCTAGTCCCTAAAGAGGATTTAATTCATATTGATCATTTTCCGCATGATGTGCCTTCCGAGAAATTTACTCAAACTCTTGATGTCTTTGAAGTTCCTTCTACATCTCGTCTTCCAGCTACATCTCCCTTGTTATTTTATTGTAGTAGGCATCCTCATTCTCAAGATGTATCCACCAGCTCCAACTCAGCTCCCTTTGCTTCTGTAGACCCCTTTCCCCTTGAACGGTGCTATCCTTTGCGTGAGCGTACTCTGCTGGTAAGACTTGGTTTTTTAGTCCCTATTTTTCATCATCTTATCGTGCTTTTTTATTTGCTATTCATACTTATTTTGAGTTTCGAGCCTATAAAGAATCATGTATTGATCTCCACTGGATCAATGCCATGCAAGAATAATTAACTGCTCTTCAGAAGACTTGTACTTGGGATTTTGTTCCATTGCCTATAGGTAAAAATATTATTGGCTGTAAATGGGTTTACAAAGTTAAAACTCATTCTAGTGGTTCTCTGGAGCATTATAAGGCCAGATTAACTGCCAAGGATTTTTCTCAGGAGTATGGAATTGATTACGAGGGAACATTTACATTTGTAGCCAAAAAGATTACAGTTCATATTCTGATTTCTATTAGTGCAATTCATCAGTGGCATCTCTTTTAGCTAGATGTCAAGAATTCTTTTCTCAATGGGCATCTTAACGAGGAAGTTTGTGTGTCCTCCGGGCCTTCCGCATCCTTCTGGTTCTATCTGTCTTATTCGTCATGCCCTTTATGGTTTGAAACAGTCCCCTTGTGCTTGGTATGACCGCTTTCAGTCCACTATTACTCAGATTGGTTTCACTCATAGTCATCATGATTCTGCCTTTTTTCTTCGCCACACTACAGCTGGGGTGGTTATTTTGTTATATATTGATGACATGATTATCACTGGTTCTGATTTAGCTGCTATTTCTAAAGTGAAATAGCATTTGTATCATGCATTTGAGATGAAAGATTTGGGTCCTTTACGATACTGTCTTGCTATTGAGGTTGCTTATTCCCTCATAGTTTATCACTTTTCTCAATTAAAATATGCAAATAAGGTGATCCACCGTGCTCGTCTTATTGATAATGATGTTGTGGATACTCCCATTGAGTTGCATGCTAAGTTCTCTCTTTCTGATGGCGTTCTTGTGGATTTCACTGTTTATCGAGAGCCGGTTGGGTGTCTGGTCTATCTTATTGTGACTCGTCTTGATGTTGCGTATGTCGTTCATATGGTGAGTCAATTTGTCTTCGCTCCTCGCTCCACTTATTGGGCAGCTCTGTTTCGCATTCTACGTTATGTTCGTGGTACTATTTTCACAGCCTATTCTTGTCTTCGTATTCATCATTGACTCTTCGAATTTATGCTGATGCTGATTGGGTTGGGGATGTATCTGATCACAAGTTTACTATTGAATTTTGTGTATTTCTTGGTGATTCTCTCATTTTCTGGAAAAATAAAAAAGTCCGTCATTGCTCGTTCTATTGCTGAAGTTGAATATCGTGTCATGACTCATGCTACTGCTGAGATTGTTTGACTATGCTTGCTCATCTCTGATTTGAGTCTCTCTCTCTCTCTCTCCTCTTCCTTCTCTCTACTGTGATAATAAGAGTGCGATCCAGATAGTTTATAATTCTGTCTTCTATGAACGTACAAAGCATATAGAGATTGTGATGCGGACAACATATGGAATGTCAATATATGGAATTAGGAAATTATATTATTCAGATATTATTCAGGATATTATATTATTTAGATATTATTTTATTTTCTTTTCCAATTAATTAAGATATTATATGATTCAAATTTTTATTTTTAAATTAGGGTTTAAGCCTATATATAAGGTGGTCCTTCAATGTATTTGGTAGATTTCGAGTGAATAAAAATTGAGTTTTTAAGTTTAGATTGTTAGTTTAGAGTTTTTTTTCCGTTCTTTTTAGTTTCTAGTTCTTTAACTGCTGGATGTCCGACATTGAGTGGCATCAGTTCAAGAATTCAATCCACCCGCAGTTCACCGTCGCTTTCTTTGCCATCCCCAGTTGCCACCTCTTGTTGTGCCTCTATCGCCTCGCGTCGCCATCATCACCGATCTCACTTGTCGCCGCTACCCCGGCCACCCCACCACCAGTTGCTAGCGCTAGCTACCTCCAAGGTCGCGACCACGAGTCGCGTCATCACCACCATCGTGCGTCGCAGCCACTATTGCGACACCAACTCAGTAGTCACCACCAACCGCCGTCAACGAAGTTTTGCGCCACCAGATTTTGCATCGCCACCTTCGCTGCAAGCCAACGCCTCCATCACTGCTCAGGCTCCCCATCGACGTTGCCTAGTGTGAGGAGGCGCTCCACGGGGCCCGCATGAATTCCTTGCACCTATGTGCCCTTTGGAAGAGCCTAAATGTGCCAAAGAAGTTGCCAAAGAGAGTGCAAATGGTTGCCAAGGTGAGAAGTCCAAAACATGGCCCAAAGGTGTCCCACACGAGCCCAAGTGATGGCCCAAGGCAGCCAAAGACATGGCCAACATATGGCCCAAGGCATGGGGGAAGCAACAAAGGCCACCAGCAAGCAGCCAAAGCCCATGCACGCAGCAGTGCCCAAGCCCCGTGCTCAGCATGCAGCACAGCGCCCAGCCAGCGCGCACACATGCCCCAAGCAGTGTGCACAGGGCATGCTGATAGTGTTTTTTGGCCTGTTTGATGTCGACTTTGGGCATCTTTTTGAGGCACTTGGGGAGTGATCTAGGCTCCGAATTTTTTTGTAATTTTAGTATAAAATGTGAACTTTAATTACCCCAAAGCCTTGTAATTTTTGACTTTATCTAGTACTTTTAAAAATCTATTATGACTCCTCAGAAACCATGTTGTTTCCTCCTGCCACAATTAAGATGGCTTTGAAAGCTATTATATAGGAGGGTCACTCAGATGAGAGTTGTGAGGTTTGGTTCCTTTTTTATTTTGTAATATTTTCTCGACGTGTTATAAATTGCATATGGTTGTTATAAAATAGTTTTTTTTTTTTTGTATGCATGCTGTGGCTTAAAAATGCATGATAGAATTAATCCCGGAACCGTGGGCGCAAAAGTTAGATTTTTTTCTGGGCATGACCGCTCGATCGGTCCTGAGACCGCTTGATTGGTCTATCGAGGTTAGATATGCGCAGGACAGACCATTACATTGAGAAATGGTCCAAAACTTCCATCACAATCTTCTCTCTTTCTCTCCTTGGAAAAACACCCAAAACCCTAGACTTCTCTCTAGATTTTTTCTTACTTTGGGTGTGATTTTTGGCGTTGCGAGAGTGGAACGGGGTTGTACACGCCGAATGCTTTTCATTCTTCCGAACAAAATCTCGTTTCGGCGACTTTGGTTTTTTCCTGGTGGTTAAAACTTTGAGTTTTTAACTCCATACGGTAGGATTCTAGACTATCTTGCTTTAAAAGGGTGTCATATGTGATTATACGCATTTTTACCGTGTTAAAATGCTATAAATGTTGGATTTTGTGATTAAAGCTTGTTTAATTTGATAAAAAGCTTGTTTTGCGTTTGTGAGGTTTATTACAAAGTTGGATTCATGTGTATATGGTTTTCACGAATGTATGTTTCAAAAACCGGAGAAAATTATGTGAATGTTGCAAAAACATGGATTTTGGTGTTTGGAGCCAACCCTTGGGGGTTGAGCGTGGGTTTTAAATGTTTGGTTGAATTGAGGATAGTTTAGTGCAAAAACGTTGGTTTACTTCCATGATTTTCGGATGGCTTGACTGTGTGCCTTTAATCGAATTAATAGTTTGACTATGTGCCTTTAATCGAATTAATGGTTAAGCTGTGTGCCTTTAATGATTTTGTGAATGTACGGTAACAATGTGGTGAATGTGGGCCTCAATTGCTCCTCGGTGAAAGTTCGGAAATTTGTGCAAAATAGGTACTTTGCTCCTTTGGGTTAATTCCCGTAAATGAAGTGGTTGCCTCAATGGGAGGCGTTTGTTGTTATGGCAAAGTATAGAACTCGTCATTGCCTAGCGGGCCATTGGATGCCCCGAATCTAGGTCAATAGATGAGAGTCTATAGTTGCTACCATTGTCCCCAGTACGAAGATGTCGGTACGTGTAAATCATTATAGTTGTGTAAATCTTTTTGGTTTGAAAACCTTATGGAAAACTAAATGATTTTTTTGGTGTTTTCAAATTGCGAGACGTTGTCGGGTTATATGAATAATCGTGATTTTGAGGGAAAACCGTTTTAAAAGCTTGCGTGGTTGAGTTGTTCATATAACTGGTAATTGCATGTTACGCTTTTAATTTATGCTAGTCTATTCCTATTGGGTTTCGGCTCACGTTGTTGGTTTCAAACAATTTTAGGTGATCCAGCTCATTTGGCTTGATGTGGTGAAGTTCGGAGGGTGGTGACTGATTAGAAAACTTGTAGTTTTCTTGTTTTGGTTATATTGGATTATGTAATCGTTATAATACGTTTTGTACATGAAAGCATATGTTTTGTAAGCTGTATGATTGGTTCCAATGCATGTATGTTTGTATGAGAACGAGAGAAACTTTGGGTTGGTTGTATTCGTTTCATTGTCATTTGGAACGGTTCTTGGTTGGTTGTTTTCAATGTTATATAAATGGTTTTCAGTTGATTTCACATTTTTATATCAACTCTTACACCTCGAGGGAGGTTTTGAATCAAGTTTTGGTCATGTTTTAGATTGTCTTATTTTGCCTTTAAGGTTTTCAGAAGGATGGAAAATGTGCTTAGTGTTGGTTTTCAAAGGTTTGGTTTTGAAAAGTGGTCCAGAACCAAACCGCTCGATGAACCGCTTGATTAGTCTATCGAGCGGTCTTATGTTTGCCTCAGTTGTTTGTAGGTGTGGAGGGAAACTGTTTACTGTTAAGGACCGCTCGATTGGTCATGTGACCGATCAATTGGTTTGGGCAAATTTTGAAAAAAAAAATTTGTTGGTTTGTTTTTAAAACTTGGCTCCCAGGACCTGGGACTTTTTTCTCTTGGGTTACTCTTTTACTTAAAATAAATCCTTGGAAGTGTGCTTTTCAAAGGTTTTAAATTTGTTCTTTGGTTAGGTTCTTTGACCCGTTTGGGTTTGGGTGGTTTTGGTGGATTTTGGCAATACAAAATGGGTTTTTCTTGGGTGGTTTACATGACTCGGGTTTTGGGGCGTGACAAGAGTCAACCCTTTGCGTACTTTGAAGCCTTGTGCTAGGACCACGGGTGTAAAAACGGCCGGGCCTGCTGGGCTCCCGCCAAAAGTTCGGGCTGAGCTTTTTTCGAGGGATAGGCCCAGGGCCAAAGGTATAGGGCTCGGGCCTCGGGCCTCGGGCCGGGCTTTTGGGCTGACCCTCTGGCTTTTTTTGGGCTTTTTTAAATTTTTTTGTTGTAACTTGTATGATATAAGTTTAAATTTTTCTTAGTTATTAGTTGTTGTTATATTAGTTTATTATTAATTTATTAGTCAAATTTCATAATAGATTAATAAGTTAATTTATTATTTATAACAATATAAGAATATTAGTTTTATATTTTTATATTTTTATAAGTTTATAAATTATATCTTATTAATATTATTATTAAGTTTATAAGTTATTAGCTTATTATTTTATTAGAAGTTTATTATTATTATTTTATAAGTTTATACTTTATTAGTTTATATTATTAGTTATTATAAGTTTATTATTACTTTATAAGTTTGAACACTTCAAATAATTAGATAATTTAAATACAATAAGCTTGAGCACTTGGAATAATTAAATGTAATATAAATTTTATTAATCAAAAAGCAAATTTGAACAAATACATAAATATTAGATTTTACACTTTATAAGTGTATTCTACATTTAAAAAAATAGAAAAATTACATCACTATAGGCCAAGTACATCCCAACTAGGTTGGCACATACAAATTTAACAATCATTTGTATTATTCTCTATTTAAAATTACAAATAAAATGTTAAATTACAAATAAAATGTTAAATTATTAAATTATAAATATAAGGATATTAAAATTATAGATAAAATATAAAAATTTAGTCTGAACTAGACAATTCTTCAGCCGATCCAGATGTTATATCCTCCAAGTCAGCTTGCAATCGATCTTTTTCGTCAATTTCTTGTATTTTATTTGATGCGTAGATAGTGTCGCGTGAGATCATCAAAACTTGCACCATATCTGGCGTCAGTCTCGATCTATATTCTATACTCGTTGAAAACCCGTCTACTTGCACTAAAAGCTGTTTCGAAAGCAACTGTAGAGACAGGAACTGCAAGAATATCACGAGCTATCGCGGATAAGATTGACCACGATATCTCGTGTTGTTTCTAATACTCTAAAATATTAAAATTTTCATCTATACTCTCTACTGCGCCAAAATTTCGTTGGAGTTCAGTTATAGAACTCTCATGAATCTCTGAAAGTCTTCTCATTTTAATTAATGACCAATCGTCCATATGACTTCGAGATGAAATCTTGGTAGACGTTTGTGTTGATTGCGTTATTATATTAACTTTATATTAACTATATAAACTTTTAAGTGTTTCATTTATTGGTTGTAATAAATCTGTATTATTATAAATCATTTTTAAAAAGTACGATAAACCAACATTACTCCTAGGATATAATATTAAAACTATTCTAAAAATATATATTATTTCTTCATAATATTTATCAAATTTATCTTTCATAGCTAATATCATATGAAAATATGTTTCATCAGATAAATATTCAATAAATATTTGCAATATTCTTTTTAATTGTTGTAAAACAAATGGAGTAGTAGGAGTATAAATATAAGAGAATACTTTTGTTGATTCATCAAAAACTTTATAAATTTTTTTTTATATAAATTAACATTTTGCCAATCATCCGAAGTTGGAGTAAAATTAGTTATTTGATTAATTTCAAAAAATGAATCAATTACTTTTTCTTTGTTTTATTGCTATTTGTAACATATTATATGTAGAGTTCTATCTAGTTTCTACATCAGATTGTAATTTTTTAAATTTTATATTTTCTTCATTACATATTTTTCTATAAAGATCAACTTTTTTGGTACTACTATTTATACATTTTACAGCTAGCCTAACTCTAACAAGAGAATCATTATAATATTGAAACCCTACTTTAACAATTAAATTCAAAATATATGCAGAACAATGAACATGAAATAAAAAATCAGTTAATGGAAGCTCCAAATAACGTTTTAGATAATTAACGCATATATTACTATAAGAAACATTATCTAAAGTAATAGAAAATATTTTTTTGACTAATACCCCATGCACATATTTCTTATCTAATAGCTATACCTAAACTATGAGCGGTGTAGGAAAAATCTGAAAGTCTAAATGACAAAATACGTTTACATAAATTCCAATCATTATCGATAAAATGTGCAGTAATACATTGGTATTCTGTATTATTTTTAGCAGTCTATAAATTATAAGTTAAACAAAATTTTTGACTAATACCTCACGCACATATTTCTAGAAAAAAACGTTGAAATTGAGGCGAAAATGCCCCTTGTACCATATATTCAAATTCCGGTTCTTCACTCATAGACAATGGATGTGTTCCTTTTCTATTATATAATTAACAACATAATTTTGTGCACGTTTAGGATCATAAAAAAAAATTAAAAATATTTCCTGTTGGACTCCTATCTATTTGCATTTGTGTGTTTAAATTAAGAGGTGCATTTTTTAGATGAATTTTTGAATGTCTAATTAAGTGGTTAGTGCCATTCGATGTGTTACTCGAAAGAAGTTTATTACAAATTTTACATTTGGTTTTAACAGTTACGATATTATCAGATTTTTTTTCAAAATTTTCCCAAATATTTGATGCCTTTTTACTAGATGTACCACTAGATGCAGATGCAGCAGCAGATGATGATGAACCAGTGAGTGGATTAGAATTTGGAGGAGTGAGTTTAGAACCACTTGGTAGAAATGCAAAAATCTCTTTTGCTTCGTTAGTGAAAAATATATTTGGATCCATAAATGAACTTAATAAAGTAAAATATTAGAATTTATAAAATTAAAATAAATTTAAAATGTTAATGAAGTTAATAGTTTATAAATAATAACTACTATATTTTTAAAA
>JAULJZ010000023.1:5838615-5869285 GCA_032270985.1 Heliamphora pulchella
CAAGTCAAAGAGGATGACATGGAACAACAAAGGGAGAACATTTTTCATACTAGATGCCACATCAGTAACAAGGTTTGCAGTATGATCATTGATGGGGAAATTTGTACTAATGTGGCTAGCACTACTTTAGTTGAAAAGTTACATTTACCTCTCATGAAACATCCTGGGCCATATAAGCTGCAGTGGTTAAATGAATGTGGAGAGATCAAGGTTAATAAGCAAGTGTTAGTTTCCTTCCCAATTGGGAAGTACAAGGATGAAGTACATTGTTATGTGGTTCCCATGCATGCCGGTCACATAGTATTGGGCAGGCCGTGGCAATTCGATAGGAAGGTTACTCATGACGAGCTCAAGAATCAACATACATTCGTGAAAGACAATAAGACCATTACTCCTGTTTCTTTGACTCCAAAACAAGTGTATGAAGATCAAATGAAATTGAAAAGAGAAAATGAGTTAAAAAAGAAATTGTGAGACTGAGAGTTCAAAAATAAAGAGTGAAAAGAAAAAGGAGAGTGAAGAAAGAAAATAGAAAGTGTAGAAAAAGATAGAACAAAAAAGAAAGTGAGTTTTTATGCTAAACTGAGTGATGTCAAGAGTTCTTTTTATACAAACCAGCCTATGTTTGTACTTCTGTACAAAGAGGCATGTTTTAATACTAACGAGCCTGACAAATCTTTGCCTAGTGTAGTTGTTTCTCTATTGCAAGAGTATGAAGACGCGTTCCCCACCGAGGTGCCTAGCGGATTGCCACCCATCAGGGGAATAGAGTATCAAATTGATTTTGTACCAGGAGCATCGTTCCCCAATCGACCAGCCTATAGGAGTAATTCGGAAGAGACAAAGGAACTACAAAGGCAAGTTGATGAGTTGATGGCCAAAGGACACGTGAGAGAGAGCATGAGTCCATGCGCAGTACCAGTATTGCTCGTACCTAAGAAGGATGAGACTTGGCGAATGTGCTTTGATTGCCGGGCTATCAACAACATTATGGTAAGGTATAGACATCCTATTCCTACGTTAGATGACATGTTAGATGAACTACATGGATCATGTGTTTTCATAAAAATGGATTTGAAAAGTGGGTATCATCAGATTCGGATGAGAGAGGGAGATGAATGGAAAACTGCCTTTAAAACTAAATATAGATTATATGAGTGGTTGGTAATACCTTTTGGGCTAACTAATGCACCTAATACATTCACGAGGTTAATGAATCATACATTGCGTGCGTTTATAGGCAGATTTGTTGTAGTCTATTTTGATGATATCTTGGTGTATAGCAAGAACTTAGAGAAGCATTTTAAACATTGGCGTTATGTGCTTGATGTTTTGAGAAAAAAAAAATTATATGCCAATACAAAGAAATGTTCCTTTTGTTTAGACAAAGTTGTGTTTCTTGGCTATATTGTTAACACAAGAGGAATCGAGGTCGATGAGGAAAAGGTGAAAGCTATCAAAGAATGGCCCACACCCAAGTCAATCACGAAGGTAAGAAGTTTTCAGGGTTTGGCTAGTTTTTATCGACGTTTTGTCAAAGATTTCAGTACACTGGCCGCACCGCTCACTGAAATTATTAAAAATTTTGTGGGTTTTAATTGGGGAAGTGAGCAAAATCGTGCATTTATTGAGATTAAAGAAAGGTTATGTAGTGCTCCTGTTTTAGCATTACCTGAGTTTTTAAAAACTTTTGAGATTGAGTGTGATGCTTCAGGAATAGGTATTAGAGCTGTTTTGTTGCAAGAGAAGTGGCTCATAGCTTATTTCAGTGAAAAGCTAAATGGTGCAGCTTTGAACTAGCCAACATATAACAACGAGCTTTATGAATTGGTGAGAGCCTTGGAGACTTGACAACATTACCTGTGGCCGAAAGAATTTGTCATACATACCGATCATGAGTCCTTGAAACACTTGAAGGGGCAAGGTAAGTTGAATAAACGGCATGCCAGGTGGATGGAATTCATTGAAACCTTTCTGTATGTGATCAAATATAAACAAGGTAAGGAGAACATTGTGGCCGATGCATTATCAAGAAGGTATGCCCTCGTCTCTACTTTAAATGCAAAGTTATTGGGATTTGAGTATGTTAAAGAATTGTATGCTACTGATGATGACTTTGCCAGTGTGTATGAAGCATGTGAGCAGGCGGCGTTCGGTAAGTTCTATAGACTTGATGGCTACTTTTTTAGAGAAAATAAACTTTGCATGCCTAATAGTTCTATGCGTGAGTTGCTTGTGCGTGAAGCACAAGGAGGTCGTTTGATGGGTCACTTTGGAGTAAGAAAGACTTTAGATATATTGCATGAACACTTTTCTTGGCTAAGAATGAAACGTGATGTGGAGAGAGTGTGTGCTCGATGCATTACTTGTAGGCAGGCCAAATCTAGAGTCTTACTACATGGTTTATATACCCCTTTGCCCGTACCTAATGAGTCTTGGGTCGATATTTCTATGGACTTTGTTTTAGGCTTACCTAGGTCAAAGACAGGTAAAGATTCAATTTTTGTGGTTGTTGATTGGTTTTCTAAAATGGCACATTTCATATCTTATCATAAAACTGATGATGCAACCCACATTGCTGACTTATTCTTTCGAGAGATAGTTCGACTCTACGGTGTTCCAAGGAGTATTGTGTCTGACCGAGATGCTAAGTTCCTTAGCTATTTTTGGAAGGTCTTGTGGGGTAAGTTGGGAACTAAGTTGTTGTTTTTAACTACTTGTCATCCCCAAATAGATGGACAAACCGAGGTAGCGAATAGAACTTTATCTACTTTATTACATACTGTCATTCAAAAGAACCTGAAAAATTGAGAGGGTTGTTTACCATTCATAGAGTTTGCATACAATCGGACTATGCATACTTCCACTTCTTATTCTCCTTTTAAAATTGTTTATGGCTTTAATCCACTTACTCCCTTGGATTTGTTGCCTTTACCTGTTGATGATAGAAGTAGCTTGGATGGACAAAAAAAGGCTGAATTGGTGAAATCACTTCATGAGAGGATACGACTTCAAATTGAGCAGAAGAATGAGAAGATTGCTTCCCAAGCAAATAAAGGATGAAGACGTGTCATCTTCGAGCCAAGTGATTGGGTTTGGGTGCATATGCGCAAGGAACAGTTTTCAGCCCATAGAAAAACTAAATTACACCTCAGGGAGATGGACCTTTCCAAGTTCTGGACAAGATCAATGACAATGCTTATAAAATCGATCTTCTAGGTAAGTATAATGTTTCTACTACTTTCAGCGATTTTGACCTTTCTCCTTTTGATGTAGGTGACGATTTGGGGTCGAATCCTTTTGACGAAAGGGGGAATTATGGGAATCAAGGTGGTCTTAGAGTTGGTGGACAGAGTATCAGAGATCCGTTGCACGTCCCAGAAGGGCCAATCACAAGATCAAGTGCAAAGAAGACCAAGGACGCAATGTAAGGATTGGTGTAATCCGTCTGGACCGAGCATGCTAATTTATTATACAAGAATCTACCGTTTAAGATGGGATCACAAGAAGAAGAACCTGTTCTATTTCATGTGATACAAGCTGCGGAGAGAAGCACAACCTAATATTTTGGGTTTTAATATTCATGCTTATGGGCTTGTTGGACTATTTAATTTATTGAGTTTTGTTTTTAATTATTATAAGAAGAATAAAAGTTTGGGCCTAAGTAATTTCGGGCAGCCCATGATTGGGTCTAGTTACGTTTAGCTTTGGCTAGCACATATTGTCCCACATTGCTTAGACATAAGGAATTCCTTCCAACCTTCTCCTATATGAAGGAGCCTCCTTGTATTATTTTGATATGAATAAAGTGAAGTAAAATTTTCTTTGAGAGAAAGTTTCTCTTATAGTTCTTGAGTGAACTAAAGGACTTATCAAGATTTCTTCCTTGTGGCATCCTAACTACAATCTTGGTTCTTGAAACAAGAGTTCAACGGGTCAAGATTTGTTCCTTGACTTGATTTTGACGTTCTTGGGTTTAGTTCAAATTGTTCGTGGGTTCAAGGGAATTCAAATCCTTGCGGGTTCACATCAGGTTGTAAATGTTGTGTGAGTCGCGTGTGTAGTATGTGACGTGATTTGTGAAATGTAATGATAGTACGAGACTTTATGCATTTAAACCCTGGTTTAGTATGCATGTATTGATTCGGTGTTATCTCGTAATGTTCAGTATTATCCTGTAGTGTTCAGTTTTAACTTGTAATCTATGGTTTTACTCCATGGTTTGCGGTTTTATCCTATGGTTAGCGGTTTTACCCCATAGTTTGCGGTATTAACCCGTGGTCTATGGTTTTACCGCGTATTGTACGATTTTATCCTGGGAATGTATGTTTGTGTTCGGATATGTATCTCAGTGTTAGGACTGTGGTTACGGCATGTGAGGGCTAGTTGTATGTATCATAGATTGTATGAACTGCATTATGGGACGGATAAAACCAATTTTGAATTGTTTTTGAGACTCGCGTGAATCGCGATATAAAAATCATTTTCAAACCATTTTTGAGGCTCTTATGACTCTAACATGGTTATTATCCTCACTTTTCCTTACTTGTGAAAATTATTTTGAAAGATTATAAGAGAGTCTAAAACTGTACCTCATTTTCCTAACATGTTTAGCTTATATTGCATGTGTTGTCTAGTTTCTGCTGAACTTTGGCTCACGGTGTAGAATTTGAAATATTTTTCAGGTACCAGTAATTTAGGATGATCCGGAATCGTTGGAGAGGTGGAAGAGCAGTAGCTTTCCTTTTTGTTCTTTCTATTTCATCTATGTATACTTGTTTTTCCGGTGTTGGAACCATATAATGTAAGTTTTTTGGCAGTTATATATAATGCATGTATGGTTTACTTTGAGAGTGCATTCTCGGGTTGGTGTTATGTTGGTTGCTTGTGGGTGTTTTTGACGTGACCTGGAGTTTGAGGTATGATAGGAAAGGACGAATGGCGTAGAACAAGAGAAAAATTTACCGCGACCTTTGGGAAATTTTGATTCTCGGTGGTCCAGTTGCAAGATCTCCAATCCGAATGGCTTGAATCCCAACTGGTGGCCACCAATTTAGAGTTTTGAATCCTCAGTTATCGAGAAAGCTTAGTCCCCAAGCTTGAGCTCCATCAATGGCAAAATGAAGGAGATGAAGAAACAAGAACAGGGGTATCGGAGGGAGAGCTAGGGAGAAACGAAAATAATGAGGGAGGTTGGCAATGGGTTGGTGGTCGACGATGAAGCTGATGGTGGCAGGAGCGGCGGGGCACGGCGGTGGTGGGTGATCGCGCACACAGGCGCGTTCTCTCTGCTTCGTCTCTCTCCCTCTCTCCCCCTCTCCCTCTCTCCTTCTCTCTCCTCTCTCTCTTTGTTCTCATAGCAACGGCAACCAAAAGAAGAAACTGGAGAAGATGAGAAGCAGGTAGCGCACTTGAGAAATAAAAAGGGAAGGAAGAAGAACTCGGGAAGTTTGCCGAAAAATCCAAAGAAGCTTGGGTTTTCTATGGGTTTCGTTTGTTTTATTCTTATTATTCTTATTGTTCTAGAATTCTCTTTCTTTTTTTCTAGAATCTCCCAAAACTTATCTAATTTGTTTATTTATACGTTTTTATACGATTTATCCTCAGTTTTGATTTCAAATAAATTCTAATTTATATTATTAAATTTTCGGACCCCACAAAAAATAAATCACAAATTGGCCCTGAAAATTTTAATTATGTTAAAATAATTAATCAATTAAATAAAAACGTACCAGATCACTATAACTATAGATCCAGACTCACTCCGGAGATGGTCCAAGTATTGATGATTACACAGGACACAATTTACACAGCGAAGAGTTATCAAGAAATAGACAAGAAAGAAAGACTCGAAGCAGACTAAGAAAGTATCACCAATGGAACGCCTGAAGAATTATCAGACTCAGACTGATTTTTCAAATTATTTGTTATATATGTAAACGTTATTTTTTATATTTGTAATTTTACATTTCATATGTCATGTGTTTTAAGAAGAGAATAATATAAATAATTGTTAGACTTGTAATATGCCAACCTAGTTGGGATATACTTGACTTATAGAAATATAATTTCTCTATTTTTTGAACATGTATAATACACTTATAATGTGCAAAATTATTCATATTTAATTTTTTATTAATAAAATTTATATTGCATTTTATTATTTTAATTGTTCAAGTTTTTACATTTAATTGTTCAACTTATAGTTATAATAAATTAATAAATTTGTAATAATATAAACTATAAACTTATCAATTAATAATAAATTTATAGTAAATAAATACACAAATAAATTGTAACCTAATAAGTTTACTATAAACGAATAAATTTTTTTTTGGTAATTAATTGTAATATAAAAAAGAAAAAATGTACATATTTTCAAGGGGTATACCCCAGGTAGTTACATCATTTACCAACTTAACAAGAAAATCACATTAACAACATGACCCACATAACTCCCGCTAGGTGGCAAGGGAAACTATATACCAAAGCATACCACGCACAACCCGCATGGATGGGAAAAGACACAAAAAGAGGGCAAAACCAATCCCGCAAAAAGAGCTGGTCGTCCAATACCAATAGACATAAGTATCCTACTAAAGCTTGGCTCCTCGAAAAGCTCCAAATCTCAGGTAGGAGAAGACATACTATCCTCAGAAGTCATGCAAAAGATCATCTATAAGTTGAGGGAAAATCCCTAGCCAAATAAAGGCTTTGACAATTGAACCACCAAGGATCAAAACACAGGTCCAAAGAACAATCGAAAGAGAACCCTCAGAAGTCAATGAGCAAAGTACCAGAGGTAGATGGGGCCCTAGCCAGCCAAAAGAAACAATGACAAATCAGCCCTAGAAAACTCTAGCTCAAATCCTATCAAAATAAATTACCAACCTACCTTGCGCACAGGGTCGCCAAACATAAGTGATGGGGGACCTCTACAAGTCAACAATAAGTTATGCGTAGAACAGCCCCAGAGAATCCAGCTAAGAGAAAACTTAGGCCATCCCAAAGGAAACTCTACCACCGGATCCAGATGAGGCAGACCTTTAACTAGAACCCCACTCAAAGAACCACCAAAAAACCCCCACCATAGGTACCCATCTATAAGTGCAGACAGATCCTCATCCAAACCAAAGCAACCTCAGCTCCTCAATAGGCAACACACTCCCCGGAGGCAAGGGGGAATGGATAGGAGATAAGAAAGCTCGAGCAAGAAATAACCAAAATAAACTTCCAACGGGAGGTACCAAAGAGTCGTCCAAAGAGACCTTAATTCAAAAGTACCCATAAAGACAACCACCAGGACAAAAAGGGCCCACCAAACAACCCTTTGGCCCTTCATCACAATTTAGCTTACCAACATAATCATCAAGGTGGCAAAACCCACTAATTGGTTCACCACCAAATTACCAACAAGTACACAAAGTCAGAACCTGCTCTTGCTTATCATGAATAGCAATTAACCGGAGCGACCATGGGGCCCAAATTCCACTAGCTGCAATCTAAACCCAAAACCGTGGGCCCTACCAAGAAAAGGCCACCCACGGTTTCTCCAATCAACTAAACCCATGGTTTCACTTACTCATGCGTTTAGAGCAAACGGTCTGTTGGAATAGGCAGTACCGAATGCTTCAAAACTAGGTTCCACCAACTGTTGCTCCATTACCAACCGCTTTAAAAAAAATGAGCTGGAACCCATTAATTTCTGCCGCAACCATTAGACAAAATAGTCACCAACTGCTGCTCCAATACCAACCGGTTAAAGCCAGCTGGAACCTATTAAGCTCTGCCGCAGCCATCAGGCAAAACAGTCCCCAACTGTTTCCCTAATACCAACCGGTTAAAGAACCAACTGGAACCCATTAAGTTCTGCCGCATAGACAAAATAATGGCGGGTCCCACAAGGCAACCGGATTGCAACATTTTTACATATACAACAACTTTGATTTCACCAAAACCAGAAGTATTACCAGCGGTATTCCACCACCATAGTAGCTGTACTCAATACAATTCACATCCAAAAACCAAAAATCAAAAACAATCCTAAACGCATTAGCGCGCGTGGAATGCCATCGTCATCTTCCCCAAAAAGGTTTCACACCAAAACACCTACAACCGTATGGCAAAACGTCGAACAAGCTGGGGAGAATCCAGTTTCAATCCCAACAAGAAAAGCGAATAAAGAGTTCACATGAAATCGCTGAATAAACCTCTTCAATTACTGCTAACAAGGTTCCAAAAACCATGAACAGAATAAACTCCATTGATGCAACTAGCAAAGCTTCAAGATATAAGCTGAAAACCATTTAAAAACCATAATCATTAATTATGGTCTCCAGTGCATCATAGCGGCCATGATTTGGCTGAGGGCTCCAAGTTAAAGAGCCAAAACCGATCCAATCCAACCAAACAATAGAGACTTGATCGAGTTAAACCAGATCTGGTTTTATACCGAAGTTACTCTATTGTCAAACATCTGATATAGCTCAATACTTTAATTTGACAAACCCAGTAAAATATTCAGCACAACATAGATCCAAATCTGAGCTAACTCCAGAGCATCAATATCAACTAGAATAAACACAAAATCTGTGTATAGAGAACAATACAAAACAAACAAAAGCACCATCATAGCACTACGGCACATGCCTACTCACCCTAACTGTGAAATATGACTGTCTCTGCAATGCCATAGACGACCTCATGCAACTTCGCCAAGTAGCTCGACCTGCTCTAGAACTTCAATGTAAATCTGAATATACCTCTTTCTCCATAGATTCACCCCACCATTGCCATGGGTGTAGTCCAAAGACACCTACGCTCAGTGCAATACCTGAATCATCATGGGAGCTTTGGGGAGAGCTCTCTAGAGAGAGAAGCTCACCCCTTCGTAACGTTCCTTCTTTTGTGAGGTTTCTAACTATTATACCTTGTAAGTTTTTTTTTAGTTTATAATTTAATAACTAATAAAATAACAAGGTTATATTTATATAATATAATCAACTAGTAATTAGTTTATAGTTTAACTTAAAATTTAAAAGCTTATTATTATAAGTTTAATATATTAGTTTATAATATATAAACTAATAAATTATTAATTACTAACTTACATAATATAATAAAATTTATGTTTATAATTTTTAATTTAACTTAATATATTAAACTACCATTGTATTATAAATTTAAATACAAACTAAATCCAAAAAAATAAAAAAAATCAGAGGCCCGGTCAAAACCCGCCCAGAGGCCCGGGCCTAGGCCCAAGTGTGAGACCCGGTTCTGTTTTATTTTCGATATATATATGTTTAACTTGTTCCTTTCGATACGTGTATATCCCTGATGTATGATTCATTCTTCATTATCGTGGAATCGTATGTTGTAAGAGTTTTGCATGCATGCCATACGCTTGTTCGGGGCTTAGAAGGACCGTTACGCAGTTTTTCAGTTTATTGGCTGGACAGTAGCAGATCAGTCGACTGATGGGGTGTTTCTAGTCGATTAAGTGCTTACTGGTTGGGTTCAGTCGACTTGGTTTGGGCATTCAGTCGACTGAGTTGAGGCGGTGGGCTGTTTTTGGATTTTTCAGTAGCCATTCAGTCGAATGAATAGGTGGATTCAGTCTACTAAATCCCTGTACGAGGCCGAGACTATAAATATCAAGCCTTGGCTAGATATTTTACAAACTTTTCTTCCAAGCTAAGTTTCATTTCCTCCACCTTCTCTCCAGATTTTTGGGTGGCCCGGGCTTAGTTTTCGACGAATAGTTAGTGGATTCTTATTATCCACGCTGCGGGCTCCGCTTTTATTCGGGCAGAATCTCGTTTCGATGAAGTTCGTGTTTGTACGTAGATCCAAGTTTTTGACTCAACGAGGTAGGATCCTAGACTGTATTGTCTTTAAAGGGTACTACATGTAATTATAGATCTTTTCACCAGTTGAAATCTCTTGAAACTGTTTTAAATGTTGTATTTTCATGTTTAAACCACGTCGTTTGGATAAAAGCATGTTTTTTTCAATTTTTAGTTGGTTTATTACATGATATGAACTTGTGAATGTTCATGGTTTTCAAAAAAGGGGTTTTGAAATTGGAGGATTTATGAAAATCGTGAGAAAAATGTGTTTTGGAGGTTTGGAGCTAACCCTCTGGTTGAGTCTCGGCTCTTAAATGTTTGGATGGATACGGTGGAATATTTTGAAATATTTTGTTTGATCTCCATGTTGAGGGATAGATTTTTATACATGTTAATGTATAATTGTGAAAATATTTTCGTAGTCGAGTTACGTAATGGTTTTTAAATGATTTCTATAGATGTTCTGTGATAGTGAATGTGTTGAGTTGAGCTTCTATTGCTCTTCGGTGGAAGTCTGAAAACGTGCGTAAAGTAGGTAGTTTGTACCTTCGGGTTAATCCCCGTAAATTAAGCGGTGGGTGTTTTGTACCCTTGGGTTTCGGGCCCGTAAATTAAGCAGTTACGTTGTTGTGACTCTGTATAGAACTTGTTATTACCTAGCAGGCCTTAAGTGGTTCAGGACTAAGGTAATTGGCAAGAGTCTATAGTTGTTACCTTTATCCTTGTGTGTGGCAGAGTCGCTACATAGTATTCATTTTTTCTTATTTTCCTCGGCTGTGTAGCCCGAGTGGAGAATATTATTTTGTTACTGTTTTTCCTTAACTGTGGTACGATATTTGCACTGTTGGCAATACATGGTTTTAAGGATGAAAATGTGAATTTTATGAAATAAAACTATTTGAGGCTCGTGTTAGTCTGATGAGAAAAACTTGTGGATTTTGAATGAAAAATCTTTTTGTGCTCCTGTGCGTGAGTCAGCTTGTACTATAATTGCATATCCTGCTTTATGATTTTATAGTTTTTTTCTATTGGGTTTCAGCTCGTGATGTGGGATTTTGTGCAAACATTTTTCAGGTGAAAATAATTATGTGGAGTTGACCTAGAGATGGCCCGTGGTGATGGAAGACTAGATGGAATTTTCCTTTTGTTCTGGACATGTACTTTTACATGTGATGCATGTTTCTGAAGGCGAGTTCTGTACGCCTTAAGATGATATACTTTATATATGTATGGATATAATGTATTCTGTTAATGAGAGTGAACCTTGGGTACTCCTTTTTATTCCAACTGTTAAATATTTTTGTGTTGATGGTTTTCCAACTAAAGATATTTTCAAAATGGTGTTGTGGTGGCTTTTCACGTGACCCTAGAGTTTGGGGCGTGACAATTTAGTATCAGAGCTCTGGGTTTGAATACCTAAGAGCCGTGAAAAAGAGGGTTGCATCACCTTGTGAGAATGTGCGTGTGCTTGATGATTGCATGTGTTTAAGTGTTTTTATAACATATACATGATATCTGTTCAGCATGATGGTTGTGTATACATAGGTCTGGAGGTTGGACCTTAGGATTGATTAGTCTTGCCTTCGAGCGTTTGGATTGACAAACTTGGAAGCCAAGTTAGAAAGGCGTTTGGCCGACATGTTTTTTAGCAAGGAATATAAGTAGGTTATCTGAGTGGACGAGTCTTTCTTGTTGGTTCTCTTTAGTATGTGCGATGTGATGATATAATTTTAAGTGGCTATGTGTTAGCATTCTCTTGTATGTTATGTCTTTTGTGTTAGCAATAACATGTTGTATGGAAGCTTACCCTAGTATGTTGCTTTCGTATAGAATATGTCCACGCGGTGCGGATGAGGCCGTGGTCAAGGCCGTGGCCGTGGTCAAGGCCGTGGCCGTGGTTCTGGCCGAAGGGATGTTCCAGTCCCAAATATTGTTACGGGAGATGGTAGGCTCCATTCGATAACTGGCAGAGGCCGCTAGGGAAAGGGAGAGCGTACTCGAACCGAGGGCAGCGGTCACAATGCGCGAGTTCTGCTTCCTAGACCCTCCTACCTTTTTTGGAGATCCCAACCCATCCGTGGCCACATAATGATTGGAGCTGGTTACTAGGATTTTGGACACGCTACAGATAAAGGAAGATGATCTGAGAGTTACTTTTACTGCCTTCCAGCTGAAGGGAAGTGCCCATATGCGGCGGGAGTTTTCCAGGACTACAGTGGGAGGCACTTGGGAGACGTTCACGAAGGTATTTCTAGAGAAATACTTTCCTGCAACCTTAAGGGATCGTTACAGAGAGGACTTCATTTTTCTTACTCAGGGAACGATGACAGTAGTAGAGTGTGAGGTCAGGTTTACTAGCCTATCTTAGTTTGCACAGGAGTTTGTGCCCATTGATGAATTTCATGCGAAGAGATTCGAAAGAGGCTTGAGATCTGCTATTAGAGATAGGGTGGCGGCATTTAGGATATAAGTCTTTACAGAGTTAGTAGAGTCGACCATGAAAGTAGAAGACACCCTAAACGAGACACGCAAAGACAGAGATAGTAGGAGCCAGCAAGATGGGGGACGTACACCGGGTCAGGGGCGCAAGGAGAACAAGCGCCGAATGATGTCTGGTCTGAATTCTTATCCAGTGGGGACGTATCAGCCGCAGTCTTCTGCACCCACGCCTCTTGTAACCTCAATGGGAAGGTCAGATCAGAGAGAGCTTATTTTTCATAGATGTAAACGACCAGTGCATCGTGCGGCAGAATGCCGGAGTCCAGCACCTGTTTAGGTACAGTCACAGTCGCAGGCGCAGGGAAGGAAGCCAGTAGTATGTTTTGAGTGCGGCCAGCCTGGGCATATCCATAGGAGCTGCCCTAGAGGAGGGACTATGCAGAGTACAGCGGGAGCACCTAATACTCCATCTGCCTAGGGACGCCAGCCATCTAGATTTGTAGAAGGGGACACCTCAATACAGTCTAGCAGACAGTCAACAGTTCACTACCACAGTGGGCAGGCCAGAGCATAGCAGGGCAGAGCATATGCCCTTGTTCATCCCAGTTCCTCCACAGCACCGATCGTACCCGATGCTGCAGCTACCACATCCATGATCAAAGGTACTCTCCTAGTATATAGATCATGGGCCAGTGTCCTTATCGACACGGGAGCATCACATTCGTTTATTTCCATTGCTTTTGTATCTGCATTGGGGTTAACGACGGACTTGTTGGGTAGTGCATTGGGTAGTGCATTGAGTATAGAGACCCCGGTCAGTGGGAACGTGATGTTGAGTCGTGTTTGTCGATCTTGTGTGCTAGAGGTTTCAGGTTGTTATGTAGAGTTTGACTTTATCATTCTAAACATGACCACGTTCGATGTCATTCTAGGGATGGACTGGCTGACCACCTATCGTGCCTTTATCGATTGTGATCGACAAAGGGTTACAATTTGAACACCACCGAGTGATTGCTTTCGCTTCGTGGGTGATCAGGATGAGAGTTTTTTTTTTGGGTAATTAATTATGACATAAAAAGAAAGAAAAAATCACATGTTTACAAGGGGCAAACCCCAGGTCTTACAAACCCAAAACATAAAACAAAGAAGACAACAAAAACCAAAGCAACACAACCCGACTTTAGGCTAAGCTGAAACCAAAAGAAAACAAGACTGCCAAAGATCGGTGCCCTAGACATAACTGAATATAGTAATGACTGGGGAACCAAGAGCATATAATAAACCCCAAACAAACTGGATTAACCAGCAACAACCAAAAGAAACCAGAGGCCATAATCCAAAGTAATAACCCTATCTACGTAATTACATCCAGGAGCAAACAAGGGGCTAATTGAAATGTCTATACAAAATAACCATTGCAGCAGGTGCAACAATGAACCTAAGTAGCTGAGAGTAACACTGTCCAACCTTCATCAACCAACCGTAGCAGAAAATCCACCAGTATACAATCAGAAAAACCAAAACAAAAGCTGACCAACTAACCTTCAAAAACCGCAAAACACCATCCAACAGCCAAAGTAAACTTGGCCAAAACATAAGCATGGACCAGCACCCTGACCAAGAACTGCCGCACCAAACAGCCAGAATCCAGCCAAAAAAGAAACCAGCCACAATAGCCGAACAAGATGGCAGCCCTGTAAACAAAAAGCAACAATAGAAAATACAAAACACACCCACCCCTGCAAGAATAAGACTAAGCACACACACCCAAAACACACGCACCTGGTCCCCTGCACAAGCCGTAGAGGGAAGGCTTTAGACAAAGCTAAGACAATGACAACAAAAAGGGGAGGTTAATCCAAGAGAAGGAAAACTCTTAGCCATCCCAAAATACAGTAGATAGTAAAAAATAAAACCAAACTAGGCCTGGTTTAACTCGGGGTCGAGGGAATTTGGGTTTCTCTTCTCTGCTCTCATGTTGGACGAGATGGTTGGGGTTCGAGGAGAGTTACCCCCAGTGGTTTGTGACTATCTAGATGTCTTTCCTAACGATCCATTCGAGTTGCCACCGAGCCGTGAGGTAGAATTTTCTATTGATCTGGCTCCAGGAGCTGCTTTCATTTCTATGCCATCTTACCGCTTTGCACCAGCTGAGTTGAGAGAACTCAAGGTACAGTTTCAGGAGTTGCTTGACAAAGGGTTTGTGCATCCAAGTACGTCACCGTGGGGAGCTCCAGCTCTCTTTGCTAAGAAGAAGGACGGGTCCTTGCGCTTATGTATTAATTATCGAAAGCTGAATTAGGTGACAGTGAAGAACAAGTATCCTATGCTAAGGATTCATGACTTGTTTGATCAGTTGAAGGGGTTGAGTTGCTTCTCAAAGATTGACCTGAGGTCGGGGTACCAGTCGTTTGGTCTGACGAATGCCCCGGTAACGTTTATAGGTTTGATGAACCGCATCTTTGAGGTTTTTACAATGTTGCAGGCGCCAACATGTAAGTGCGATTTATGGTGCGTTTGTAGGTGCAATTTACGGGTTTCACTTGCGATGGTTTCTGTGGTTACGAACTAGGGCTCCGGTTGATATTCCAGTCATAGTTCCATGGATACAGTCTCGTCCACAGGAATGGTCAGTGGGGAACAGTCTATTCTGAATGAGGGTCCTCTGAGCATCTATGCGCCGAACTCTCCTGCTGAACGGTCTCTGGCAGTGCTGAATCAGATTTTTTCGGAGTCTAATGTTTTGAACAAGATCCAGGAAGCTCGAGGCCTCTTTGAGCAAACATTGGAGAGTGAGCTTGCTCTCTCAAAATCTGGAGTAAGCCCTATTTGAGAGGAGGTCTTTGCAAATCTTCGGGCAAGGATTGCTCTGCTTAGGGAGTCGAACACCATGAAGCTCTCAAGAGTTACCGACATGAACAATGGTACTCCTTCTATAGTTAGGGGAGATGCGAGGATAGACGATGGGGGTTTTCTTGAGATGGATAAATGTGAGATTATGAGCGTGGATGCGAGTCGTTAAGAGGTCTGTGCTTCTCTGCCGTTCGGCTGTGTTCGTGAACAGTTGTTCAATCCTCCTCTGTCCAGAGGCAGGGGTGGTGGGCGGTTTCCTTCTAGAGGAGGTACTCGGCTTGGTAATCGCTGTGAACAGTGGCTAAGTGTCCAGCAGGGGTTTGCGTCTGGGCTAGCAAAAATGTCTCTACAAGATATGCTAGTTATGTTGTTAGATATACAAGATACGCTGATGAAGATATTACCATTGCACCTGCTAATGACCCTTAATGGAGAGACATTTTTCTTAGCAAGGTTCAAAAACAGTCCTAGGTGACTTACTAGTTTGGAGTTTTAATTACTTGGCTGCTATTAAATATGAAAACATTAATCCTGCAAAATATCGTACCTTACAAAGATCAGATATCTTTCTTTTAAGCTAAGAAGGCTCTAGCCATGCGGGCGATGTGATTTGTAAATTGTGCATAATATACCCTTGTTATTAACTTAAAAGGCTAGAAAATTAATCAAATTTATTGTTATTTCTTATTTGATTAACCTTGGTGAGACCGATTGCTCGAGGATTTTCTCAGTGACAAAAACAACACCACGTGGTGGTCCTAGTTCCTTCAGGAAATTGTTATAAGAGATTCCCTAATTTTAGAGCATTTAGGCCTAAAGATAGTAGGTAATCTCGTGATTCTCATCTTACCCTTAATGGATACTAAACACTTGGTGCTTGTTGGTTGTGCACCAGATTTCTTTATATCAAAGGGCATCACCTTGTAGGACTATATAGAAGTTTCTTAGAGTTCTCTTCTTTTTCCTTTCATGTGACCTTAATGCCAAGCAATGCAAGCTTTCTCCGATTCTACCAGTAATACCTCCAAAGTTTGGAGTAGAGTTGATTAGGATCAAATGAGGGAGCCCAAGTAACTCTAGATGAAACTGAAATAAGAAAATAACTGTAAATCCACCAAAGTGTGAAGAAATGATCAAGATTCTTATTGTTATCTTTGTCTTTGATATCAATACTAAGAAAGAGAGCTTCATATGCTGCTCATATTTGCAAGAGTTTGTAGTTATTCACATTTGCAGCATTTGTTTGGGGCATTACCGTGACATGGGGCAGTATAGGTCCCAATCTATTGTTCATTGGTTATGATGAATATGAGAAAGAGGGGCTCAGGCAGTAGGAGTTTGAGTAGGTTGATGTCCTAATGTGTCATTGCGAACCATTGGTTCACAAAAAAAAATGCATATCACCCAATTTATGTGAATGGGATAAAAGCTCGTTCTTTTGTGGATGAGTGGATCCTCAAAAGGTAAAAGATAACCCTGTTTGGTTATCCATTAATGTTTAGAGAAATGTAGGTAGGGTTTCTTTTTTTGTTGTTTTCTGATTTTGCAATTAAAAGGGAGGAATCTGTTCAGTGACACTGATACTTGAAAGGAGCTGTGCAGACTCCCTGATTGTAACATGCAGCTACTGATGCAAAATACTATGGAAACGTAAAAACTTATAATATTCTGAATACCTGTGAAGCCAAAATCTCGATACTTGCAAATGAATTCAAATTTTTATTGGAAAGCTCCAAAGCTTGAAATTAAATGCAACTATGCTTCTCATGGTGAAAAAAAACAAAAAAACTTCCAATGGTGTTCAATCCGCTAGAGCTTCAGGTTTGGAAAAGCGATGGTATTACGAAGGGAACAGATTAAGTAGCTAAATGGAATGGTATAAACGTTGCCATAAAGATTGATAAGGGAAAGTATTAGTAATCTTCTATTGGCTCGACCCCTAACCTGGAATCCGTGTTGTTTTTTTTTGAATTCTCGAATTGGCTTTTTAAAGTGAGAATCTTTTGATAGTGGCTCATATCGAAATAAACTCGTAACCGCACTGGTGACTAGTTCTCTATGCAATCTTTATTTCGTTTAGAGATATACGTTTATCGTTCTAGTTGGTAGTATACAACTGTTACACTCTATGATCGATTCTTTTTACTGTTATAAGTTATGTCCTTGGCAGTGGAGCATGATCTTTGTTGAGAGATGCTTCGAAAATGGTATTTTTCAATTTTCATTTTGAGTATAGAAAAACCGTTACAGCTGTTAACCGTACTTATCCTAGGGACTTTTATTCCTCTTAATGTCTCTGTGTTATTATCTTATAAATTGAATGACTTCTTTTCTGTGGGATTGGGAGTTTATTATCTCAGCCTAAGAATAAAGAGGAGAATTGGAATTTAGTATTCACCTGTCAAACATGTGAACTGAACAAGATTTTAAGTAATGCATACGATGTCAAGGTTTGATAATGTTTGTCTTGTCTACAGAAGTGGTCTACGAAACAAATTTCAGGAAAGGGAATGGTCTAGGATGGCAATTTTCATAGGAATTTTAGTTCGTACGAATAGATAGTGAATATGTTAGAAGATGGACCGTCCCGCTGGAATAAGAATGGAGGTTGGTGGAAAGATCATCAGTCGTTAGTTACATTTGCTTATAGCAATGGTTACCAATGGAGCATTTAAATATCACATTGGGAGGCACCGCGTAAGAGACCATGTAGATTACTAGTGTGTTGGACAAAAAATAAGAGGCGTCCATATATAAACCTGATTTGGTAAGGGAAAGCCCTTTCATATGTGAAAATATTGTGGCGTCATTATAGAATAGAGGATGTAATGTGGGAACGAGAGTTAGAGGTACAATTTAAATATTCAGAATCGCTTGGATTGTAACGGATAACGAATTTCGGGGACGAAATTTCTTAAAAGGGGAAGGTTGTAGTAAGCAAATCACCAATCGTTCGGTGAGGAGGGAGCTTCCAACGCGTAGAATCATCCATAAAGGGTAAGGGCTCAAAATCTGATTCTAGGGCTTAAAATCTGATTCTAGGGCTTATGGTTTGAATTTTAGAGAGAGAGAAGAAGAAGAGAGAACGAGAAAAAAGGGCTCACTTGCGCTTTTTAAAAAGCTGTTTGCCGACCGTCTATTTGAGCAGACTCGTGATCGCTCGAATGGTCACTGCTGTGTGCGAATCTGAAGAAAAGAATCATGTAAAATTTTGATTTTTATTCAAACATCTCAGAACTCATTAAAACAATTCTCAATAATTATTCTTATGGAATACCAAGCATATGATTACCGTTACCATGATAAAATTTCAATTCCTTCACACACTTAAACCCGTTTTCATCTCCCACATGAGATTTTATAATAAGTTTTAATTAACCTTTAAAATAAAAAGGGACTGGGTCCTTACAACCTTTGATTTTGTTTTGGGTTTAAGTACTTGGGCAAATTGTTTAGTGTAGAATTTAGAACCATATTAGCCTAATCCAGTTCATTTTTGGGCTTAAAAGGAGTTAGTTTGCTAGTTTGCTCCACTGCCATGAATTTGGGCTTAATACTTAAAACTTGGGCCAATTCATTAATCTAAATTTGTTTTTCCATTTGGGCCTTCTTTGGTCTAGAACATAAAATATTTAATTAGACCCAAATAAAGCTATTTCATCTTTGGGCCTTAGGTTTAAGATAGGATTTTAGCTCACTCAACTTTTAGCTATTTCATCTTTGGGCCTTAGGTTTAAGCTATTTCATCTTTGGGCCCAACATCTTTTAGCTCACTCAACTTTTAGCTTATGTGCACCTTTTTTTGATTGTAGGATTTGAGACTTAAACATTAGGTTTAGAGTCTAATCACGTAGTTGTCCTGATTTTACGGTGACGAAGGATCTTGCTTCGTGGTCTCAAAATTCATGTCTTTATAGAGATGAAAGTAATAGTTCTTTTGATGAAGATTATAGAATAGTAACATATGAGACTTTTTTTATTTTTAATATTGGATTCTCTTTTCGTAAGAGTTTGTGTTTTTCTACATAGAGTTATGATATTCTTTCTTTGTGAATGTTGTTTTTGCTCCTTTGCGAGGGTTCTTTACTCATTTTTAGAGTTGTTTTATATCTACAAATTAAAACCAAGTAAAAAAGAAAGTAATATTTATCCGGTCCAACCTAATTAAATCCTTTTTAGATTTATAGATTAAAATAAAATGGAACAAAACAGTAAAACTAGTAAAAAAGCTAAAATTTAAAAATTTAAAATGTAAAGAAATGGAAGAAAAAATAGAAACTAAAAGAAAGACATTCATAACTATCTCATAAACACTAAGAACATATTAAAAAAAAAATAAAAATAGTCAATAAATTTTTTTTTATAAAAAAATGTTACAGAAGTAAATCGAGTAACAAAATTATCATTTTATAGTTAATTTTTTCTTGTCCCTAATTTTTTGATTATTTATCCCACCCACCCCTTCTCACTATTTATCCATCATTTAAGAGATTAGGAGTTCAATCCAAATTATTAATCAGAGCACAAAAAATCCAACCAAATATTAGATAAAAATTATCTTCACACTATAGTTCAATTTGATACCCTACTTTTTAACTTCAAACATGACCTTTAAGCCCATGTTTGAATAGAATGAATATTGATGCGGAATCAGAATGCAATTTTAGATTCATCTCGGGTTTGGAATAGATTTTCTTTAAGGAATAAATTTTGAAGTAATTATTTAACCAGTAATCACATTCTCAGCAAAAACTTTATTTCCATTCTTTTTCACGACAATTTTAGATTGTCAATCAATTCAAAAATAAAATATTCACCTTTTCTAAATTCCTAAAAAGAAGTTTATTGGATAACATTATTGGATTAATCTAAATGTTTGCACATAGTTATTTTTAACTTAAATATTTAATACACAATAATTATATTCCAAACACACCGAGTGGTCTTTTATCTAATTACAAATGAATAAAAATCAAATTCATACCTGATTAAATAAAATAAATTGATATTTTTATAAATAATATCATGTGTGTTGCTATGAAAGTAACCAATAATTACCCTTAGATAGTTTGTTCGTGGGTTTAGAATTTGGGATTGAACTATTTTAATTATAATTTTATATATAATATTGTTCGGTAATAATTTAGAAAATGGGTTAAAAAACCTCTTTCAAGTTTCAACTAACTTAACATGCCTATAAGGGGGATTATTCCAATTTTATGGGAGAAATGAATTAGTTAGTTTCAAAACCATTTTGATAATTTTTGTATATAAAAAAATTTAATTATACTAAAATTATATCAAATTAAATAACGAAATTTTTATTCTTATATTATCCGTCTATTATCTAAACATCATTTAGAAAAACAAAAACAAAAAACAAACACTCCACTAATAATTAAAGAAAAATGCTAACTACTGCTTAATAGGCGGTGGTGGTTAAGGGGTATATAATGCATAGATATCTGTACAAAATGTATTAATATCTGTAAAAATAATAAACCTATACAAAAAATATATTAATATTAAAAAAAATTTATCTTTATTAAGATATTAACAATCAAAAAAATTTATCTTTATTAAGGTATTAACAATCGCCCAATGGAATATGGTTAACATTACCCATAATTGAATTGGTAATGATTTTGTTGTGATTAGGTTTATACGTAACATGTTCCGAAAGTGACGTATACTGTAGTTTTCCCTGAACTTCTAGTTCAACAATTCCACTCTACGTTGAACCTTCCAACTGCCAAGACTCTTTTTTCCTCCCCTCCTCTCCTCTCACAGCGAAGTTGTATTGAATTCGATCCATAGCTTCTCTCTATTGTCGGGGTGAGGAAATTACTGATTTAATCGTCCGCTGTTGCTGCTTTGGGTACAAGGGTTTTGATTTGATTTGATTTCAATTTAACCGTTGGGGCACCTTTTGTTATTTTTATTTTATTATTGACCATGTCACATGCTTCCCAATTCCCATTACAAATGATATGATATAATATGCCCAAGCGTAGCTTCTTATGGAAAGACGCCGCAAGGAACATGGTCCCTGTAGGTAGTTCTCGTATTGCCACTTAAATTATCTCGCACGCCCTGAGTTTTGCTGCTGAATTCAATTTGATTTGTGTAGAATTTGCAGAATCCCCTTTCGAATTTGTGTTCGGTTTCACGATTGGATCTTGATTTGTTGTAGATTCAATCCAAATTTGGAAAATCATATGGCTTTCCTCCTGTGAGAATTCAAACTTGGTTTCAAGATGAAATGATTTTGAAGATCTTGATATGTATGCGTGAAATGCTACTTTCTTATGAAGCTTTTGATATGTCGGTATTTTTGTAATTCTCTGTTTGAAAAGTCATTTTTTTCTGGTGGGAAATCTATGATATGAAAAGACGGCATTCGGTAATAAAGAAATTAAGATAAGTCAGAAAAATGGCACAACACCTGTATCTTGTCATGCGGTACTTGTGAAGTTTTGTTGCGTCTGTTGATGATCATTTCATACACGTCTCTTCGTCTCACTTGTATATTTTTTTTATGCAGAGATTACTAGAAGTTCTGACCCGTCATTTCATCTTCTTCTGATTAAAGAGACAAGGTGAGAAGTCTAACTTAACTTTTATATATATACTACTTCCTTTACCACACACGTGTGTGTGTGTGTGTGTGTGTGTGTGTGTGTGTGTGAGAGAGAGAGAGAGAGAGAGAGTTCTGTTGACAGTCCCTCTCTGATTGCTCGTGAGTAGCCCACTACTTTGTTGGTTGATCATTTATTAGTTCTTCTTTTTGACCTGATTTAATGAGAATTTTCTACTTTTCTAATTTTCTACTTTTCTTGTGAATACATACATCCTTTGAAATTCAATTTTATTGCTCTGAGTTATACATCTTTTCTCCATATATTATGATAAAGCATGTACTCTGTTCTCTAATCACTATTTGTTTCATATAAGAGAGGTCGTTTCTTTGTGTTTTGTTGTCTTCCCTTCTTTTTCTGGTTCTCGTGTTAAATGTCCTGTATTCAATTCATTGATTCTATTTGATTTGGGTTGGAAAAGAGAGCAGTCTTAAGACATGGGATGCCTGGTATCGACCCCAAAGGACTCCGGAGGAAACAGAAGGCAGCCAGCAAACATTGGGGACGTTTCTGTTTTTGTTCCTGGCTTACGGATCCCTAAACCTGTGGACTTCTCTCAGTCACTTGGTGATCACTTGTCTAAAACTTTAGTTGAGCGCCTTTCTGCTCTTAGAACACGAATAGTTGTAATGGCTGGCCAAGAAGCTCCAACGATTACAAGGACGAGGAGAAAAACGGCTACCCAACATGGTAAGTTCATAGTTTCACCTGATTTCTTCTGGAATTGTCTGGGAAACTCAAATATTCATGCTCAAATCGTCATCTTAGGTGGTTCAACTTTGGCGGATCTTCAGCAGGCACTTGAAGATTATTTGCCAGTTCTTCTAGGATTAGTTAAAGACGGTAAAGCTTGAGCAGTGCAGATCACATTTGAACTTTCCTATGTTTCTAGAGTAGTACTTATTGTTACTTGCCTCTATTTTGCAGGAAGTCCACTACAACATAAGGTACAGTTTGCTTGGGTTAACCAGGAGGATGATGCAGAGGTTAGAATAGACTTCTCTCTCTCTCACACACACACACACACACACACACACACACACACACACACACAGAGTTTGATATGGTAAATGTGTTTTCTAATGCTTAACAATTTTTCAGGAAACAGCAATGTCTAATGCTTGGTATGAGGTTTTGTCGGTTTTGCACTTGATGGCATCATTAATGTTATCACAAGCTAACTTGTTGCTTCTTCCAAGAACATCTGCTGATGGCTATCAACCAAAAGTATCAGAAGGTAGGTATCACGTGCAAAAGTTTGTTATGCAGATCTGTTGAGTTGAACCAATCCAACAGTCTACATGAATGCATGGAAGAAAATATCGCATTTTACTTGTCACAGTACGACATTTACATTTTGAGGAGTATTGAAACCACAACGAAATGCCGGTATATTGCAGATTTTTGTTATATATTGATTGATATTCCACATGCTTATATATTGCCTATAATTGGACAAAATAGCTCTTTGCGTTGACAGTGACATACCTGATAAATCACAAAATACTGTAGTCCTCCCTGTTAATATTCCTAAGAGTACTTAAGAATTTGGCGTATGACATTCAAAATATTTCCGTTATGCATTATTGTTTCAATTTTTAACGATGCTCACATGGATTTTCTTGGTACGTATAGTTCTGTTGTAAAAGTGTTCTTATCTATTCTTTGATGTGGCAGAGAGCAAGCGTTCTTCAATTGATATACTTCTAAAGGCTGCTGGATACCTGGATTGTGCTGTCAGACAAGTTCTCCCGTTGTTGCCTGCTGAACTCAGGTCTACATACAATAGACTTGTGCTGAAGCTTAGTATATATATGGTTTTAATAATTTTCACGCTTTGCAAGGTTGCTAATTTGACTCTTCTGCTGATTTTAGGAGAGGCCTACCAGTTGACCTTGCTGAAGGAGTTCTACGAGCACTCTGCCTTCAAGCATTAGGGCAGGTACTTATTATCTTGGTTTTAGCTGAACTTTTAAGTTCTTCTGGCTTTCATACAAACAGAGGAGCAATGCATGACCACAATCCCATACACTTATAAACAGTCTGTGTACGATGTACACTAAGTTTCTAACCATAATCAGGATTTGAATATCATTTGATTGATTGAACAAAATGATATACAAAAAATAACTAATAACAAATAACTATAGAACTAACAACTATTGAACTAATATGGCTAGAGTCTTTTTTGCATGATTCTGGAACGTTGTAATTAAGGAGCTGATTTCAGGGCACAAGAGAGTCGCCTGATAAGCTTCAAGATAGAATGGAAGAAGGAGAACAATTCTCTTATTACACAGATAGGAAAAAAAGAAACGAAATTACACAAGTGACTGAACTTCCACACAAGTGACTGAACTTCATCTGACTTCCCCTTTCTTATATTCATCTCCCTCCTTACCACTAACTAACTAACTAACTAACTAACTTCTGTAATGACAGCTAATGCTAACTAACTTTTAACTAATTCTTGCTAACGCCTTCCTTCTCACTGCTGAAGCTGCTGAAGCCTCCTCTGCTGTCCCCAAGCCTCCTCTGCTGTCCCCTCCTCTGCTGTTCCTCTTCTCAACTGCTGCTGCTGAGCTACTAATTTGCCTTAGGAATATCAATGTTTATCATCACCTCTCTCTCTAAAGGGGCTGGGGTTATGCACTCCTCGGCTATCTTATGTTATGGTGTCTCGGCATTTTAAACAGTTATCAAGATGAAGTAGGCAATCAAAAGTGAATTTATTTTATCGTTTCACAATACAATATGGACCAGTTTGTCATAGAGAGGACTAAATTAAGAGGTGAGTTGTCACGATATGAATATTAAGATTTCAAAAGTCTAGTCCTTCACTATACTTAAATCTAAATGGCATAATAGCTTAATTGATGTAAAGAGGGATATAAAACAATGAATTGTTCTATCTGTTTTATCAACTTGCAAAATAGTTTATGATTTTTGAAATTCTACTCATAGGACGCGGTTTTGATTTGAATTGGGAGTTTTTTCTTTTTTGATCAATTTGAATTTATAGGAAATTTGAACATTCTGAATTTGTACGCGTAGTTGCACTTACAATTTTTTTGAGAAAGTTGAAATATAACTGACCATCCCCGTTGGGGTGATGGTTTAGTGGCCTTTTCTAACTAGCTTATTGTCTTTAGTGAACTTTCTTTATATTTGGGTCAAAATTCTTTACTTTCATATTTTTCGTGTTAAGTTACCAATTGTTCCAAAAGTTTAAACTCTTAGTAAATGGGTCCAACAGTGTATAGCAAGCTATCCAATACTCCCCCTCACGTGCAACATTGTCTGACACGTGAAGAAGCAAATAGACTGAACTAAACATGTGCACCAACACACATAGTGCAAAATAACAAAATAACACAGTGCAAAATAACAAATATAACAGAAAAATACATATTACAAGATTTGAACCCAATACCTCGTGGAACCAGAGGTCTGATAACATGTTAAGTCACCAATTATTCCAAAAGCTTAAACTCCGAGGAAATGGGCCTAATAATGTATATCAAGTTATCCAACACCTCTATTCAACAAGAACTGAGAAAGTAAAAAAATGATCCGTATTTGAAAAACAATCTCCACTAAAGACAAAAAATAAGAAAAAAGTGGCTTTTGTTTAATTTTTTGTCTTTACTGGAATTATTCTCAAATATGATAATTTTTTTATACTTCTCTGATTCCTCTATTCAAGACAAGCCAGAAAGGTAAACATTGATTTTTTTTTCGCATTTTCTTTTGGAACCGTATGCATTAAAAGGTGCATGTACGGTTATCTTGAGGCTATACATTTTGCTTTTGATTTTAGATAGAGCTTTGTTCAGTACCTACTATGTTTTCTGGAATCGTTCTTTCCATCGTAGAGTTTCTCTATGATTGTATATATTGGTTGCTGCTCTTAAATGCACAAAAAATTCAAAGTAACAGTAAGAAACCAACGTGAAAATGTAAAATAGAAAAGAATAGCTGAAAGAATCAAATGGGGAACAAATATTTTAGAACAAAATCTGATCCAAAAGTTTATGACATGTTATATTGTATGATCTGTCATAATTACTTTGTTTGGTTCCTAGGTTATTGTCTTCCACCCTGTTTTTATCATTTTAAAAAAAATATTTTTTCACTGTCTCATTAGGGTGTTGATATCCAACTTGGACTGGCAATTGATAGTACCAAGGCCACACTTGCAGTGAAGCGAAGGCTAGCATGCGAGATGGTAAAGTACTGGCAGCAGGTATTACTGCATTACATTTCACCATTGTTTGTAAGCTCTTAGGTACAGAAATAAAATCTCAAGTCCTTGGGGTTGTGCATTCAATTTTTCATACTTTTGTTGTGGCTGCCAGCTTTCTTTTATGTATCTTGTGTTGTTGGAACAATATGTTATTTATTTATTTAGTTATTTTGTTATTTTATAATTTTCGCTTTTGGTTGGGATCAACATGGTTGTTCATATTGTGCTTTTACTTGTATGTAATATATTTTGTTTGGTAAGTGAGAACATATATTATCATATTACAACATCACAGCTTCACCAGCTCATCTTCCTCCCAATCATGTAAATATCTTCCAAAAGACATATACAAAACATATTGTTGCCCTCAATGTGAAGATTGTAAGTCAATGAAACCTCCTCCCTACACCATCAATGCCACCAAAATTTCACCTGTTGCACATTCCTATCCAAAATCTAGTTCTTCTCACAAACAAATCTGCAGCTGTACCATATTAAGTAAGATGTCACCCTCCTCCAAAACTTGTCTCGATCACAAACACTTGAATGTGATGCATTAGAGTTGTCAAATAAACCTCTTTTCAAGGGCAACTCTTATTGGGTATCTTCACCTTTTGATGCCTCACGATGTCCCCTCAAAGTTTGTAATGACAAGTGTTACACGGGAAGTTTCATGGACTCTCAAAGGGTGGGTTTTTTGAGTGCTTCTTTGGATCTACATTCTACAGGGAATGGTCTCAAATCATATGAATTTGGATTACCTTGGTTTAATTACAAACCAAAATACACCAAACTAAGTCTTTGTCCCAATCAATTGGGTCGGCTACAAGAATCCTTTTACTCTGCTTTGTTAAAGGCCATATTTTCAATTAGTTTCAATAAAATTCATATATTTTCTTAATACATCATTCCATATCCATCTAGGTCTACTCCTTCCCGTTGTGTTTTCATTACCATGATTTTATTGCTTTTTATTACTGTCGCATTAACTGGTCCACGTTGTATGTGTCCAAACCACCTTAATTTATTTTCTCTCAACTTGTCCTCAATTAGTGTGACCCCTACCATTCTACAATTTTTTCAATTATAATTTTGTCTTTTCTAGTCTTATTATACATCCGCCTTAACATTCTCACTTCAATAACACTCATCTTATCTTATTTATGTGATCTTTCTTAGTCGCCCAACATTCTATCCCATATAGAATCACTGGTTTAATATCTACCCTATAAAATTTTTCTTTTAAGCTTGTAGGTATCCGTCAATCACATAGAACGCCGGAAGCACACCTCCACTTGAACTAACCATCTTAGATTTTATGGGTTACATCATTTGCAATCTCTCCATCTTTGTTAATAATCGAACCTAGATAACGAAAATATTAACTATTAAGTATCTCTTTGGTTTTGAATATTTATTTTTTCACTATATCTTAGTTTAATTAGCAAAAGAAAAAAGAAAATAATTGGGTCTTTTACGGTTTTCATTGTAATTGCTATGGCCATCTCCATCATCATCGTCATCATCATTATCACCACCTTCCTCTTCTTCTTCTTCTCATACTCCTTTTTTTCCCTCTCATTTTTAGATAGAGTATCGAAGTCTGCTACTTCATCTACTCTTATCTACTATTGGTTTGTACATCTGCTTTTGCCAGCGTATCACTCATTTAAAAGTGTTATACCCTTTGGAGTTTTTCATTACTTTGAAATAGGGCCAATGGAATAGTTATATTGAAACGCTTGTAGAGTTTAGCATACCTTTTCATGGTTCTTTTTATTGGATTCCATTACCAAATCTGATGCAAAGGAAGAACATTATCAAAACATCGAACTACGAAACATCTTATGCGGTTGTGCACCTGGCCTGTTGGAGTGTTTTCTATCATTTACTTTCATGAAAGCTGGTAATTTTGCTAGAGGCAGTGTTCAATGTTTATCCTTATCTTCTTCACTGCACTTTGATTTCTTTCGTTAAAGCTTGGAGGTTGGCTGTATTGTAATGATTCTTCATATAACGTACATTCAGATGTCCTAGCTTTTAGTGTTTAATTCATGGTTAAATAGGAAGCAATGTCGTTCTTTTGACTGTTATAGGCTTTAAAACCTTGCATGGGATTCAAGATGCAGATTGGGTCACTTTGGAGGTCCAATCTTAGGTCTCCTTGTTTACGATGGAAGTAGAATTAGGTCATTTCTTCTACTGGATCCGTCGTGCACTTCTTGGAATAATTTGTACCAGTTTATTTTATTTCTTCACAATGAATTTAGATTTTTACGGATATTGCTTCTAAATCCTGAGTCCCTGATGCAGTGGGAGTTGAATTTCTTCTTATGGTTGTCCTAGGTCATATTGTTGTCATCATTCAATTTATATCCCACCCAAAGTTACAGTGAGGCATATTTTTGGGCCTGGACCGATGACATCCTTTATAAACTTTTTTTTTTGGTGTCTGAATTATGATTCTTTCTCATAGGTGGACTTTTGGGGCATATCTTTCGATGTAAAAAGTCTTTATACCCGAACCTGCTTTGCCATGACAGCAATTGAAATACAGATTTGTTGATAGAATGAAGTATTAATAAAATAGAATTAATTTCTTGAAAGTAGTATGGATTCATGAAAGACATTCACTAATTTTGATGTGCATAACAATGGATGGTGGGAAAATTAATTTTGATGCACTTCATTCCATTAATTGATTCCAATATCATAAAATGAGATTTCTTGAACTCAAAAAGCTATGAAGCACTAAAAACTGAGTGCTCTGACCACAAGTACTAATCCTCAATGATTTGAAATTATGCCAATCTATGTGAATATTTTCCATACGCAAGTGCAATCTAGGGGGTGTTTCATTCGTTTCAAAATATATCAGTACTTATGCCACAATAGTTACCCTTCAATATCAGATGTTTCCATCAGCGTTAATTTCAGTGAAGCACTTGTGGGGTAACTCCCTCTTTTCTTTATTTCAGCATTCCAATTTAACTGTCCCTTATGGGAGATCCCAGCTTCTTAGCTCGCGGTCCCTAATAAAGAGGTTTAAGTTAGAGTCTCCTTAAATTTCCCATGCAACCACCATAAAATATTAGTGTAAGTAGGAAAATAAAGCAAACAGCCTTAGAGACCAAGCATTATGTCCTACACATTATATGTTTTTGTTTTCGCTTTGGAGCATGTTGAAACAAAATATCCAAATTGGAGCTTGTGAGGTGAGAAATTTAGTTCTTGTTAAAGAGTGGAAGAAGGGCGTAAAGTTTTGAACTGAAGACTCAAGAGAACCATAAATGACATAAATGTACGGAAATTTTACCCTGAAGATTTTAGAAGAGTAGAAGCCTTCCATTTTAACCGTAAAGAAGGAAAATATAATACAACAAAGAAAAGAAAAGAAAGTGATGCAGACGTTTTCTATTACCAGTTGATCCAGTTTGCTGGCATTGACTTTGCTGGTATCACAATATCTGTTCATATCATTGACTACAATGCTCAAATTGCATGAAAGGATAGGTTTTTTGATGCACAGGCATGCTATGTATTGAACTTCCTTGTCTTCATAGTGGAACATAGGATGTAAGTTGCCCATCACATGATCTCAACAGCATTAATTCACGTTGAAACGTTTATTTGTTTAGAATTTGAACCTATGCAAATCTGATTTGGGCTGGGCTAAGGACATAACATGACCTGTTTATAACTCGCTAGTGATGGCACAAAATTCATGCATCAAAATCTGCAAAAAGCTAAACAGATAAAAAGGAACACAAACAACACACAAACTAATAGCACTCTGATAGGCAAGGAAGCATACATAGGCTATGGATACGGTATGACACAAACATGTTAATGCGACAATTCTAAGAACATCAAAAGTCAGAGATAGAGCACGATGGGGCATCACAAAAATAATATAAATTAATATATATTAACAAACTGTTAGTAATTTTACATGCCATAGAAAATGATATCTAAAAGATGCAATTTACATACAAAGTAATACAAAGCAGGAGCAACGTGTAGATGTTGTAATTGCTTTTATATGAGGAGATTCCAACATAAGTCTCGTTATTGGGAAAATGAAAAATTAAAACCGCTAGGGTGTTCTGTAAGGGACGCCTTGTGCTGTACTTCAAGTAGCCCAAAGAATGAACAAACAAAATGGATGTTGTTGGGATGTGCTATTTTTCATTTATTTAATTTGCGTATGTGTGCATCTTTGTGCATATATGTGAGGCCACGGTGTCTAACTTCCAATACCTTGTGGTGGCATTGCCTTTTGCACTTCTACATGTGTGAACTAGAGTTTCTGAATTACTAACTTGTTTGCATCTTATGTTTCTATCCTTAAGTCCTACTTTAGAATCCACTTTACAGTTTTCATGGATTCTTGTAGTGAGCGTATACAAAGTTTTCTTTAATATAGCGACTTATGTTTCAACAGACTAGTTCAAAACCAACATTTGGTCATTTTCCTCTCCGGAATAATCTCCACTCCAATACTTTTTCCTTTTAATAAATGTGTTCTTTTAATAGATTTTTGATTAAAATTTTATTCTCCAAGTCAAGATCTTTTCTTTAATTAAGTGACCCCCCCCCCCCTCCCCTCCAAACTTGACTTTGCCCTTCAACCTCTAATTTCG
>JAULJZ010000023.1:5870633-5881642 GCA_032270985.1 Heliamphora pulchella
GGTCACTAAACTTGATGCTCGTGCCCTCAAATGTGTGTTTCTTGGCTACCCTCAACACTAGAAGGGGTATCGGTGTTGCTGTCCCGCGCTTCGTCGGTTTGTTGTGTCTCGGGATGTTATCTTTCTGGAGTTAACCCCATTCTATTCCCCTTCTCCTCCTATTCCACCTCTGGGTCGTGAGTCCCCTTCCTCTCCTTTGTCTGCCTATTTTTTGGTCTCTCGGATTACAACTGATCCTCCTGCCTCCCCTTCTGCGCCGCTTCCGGCGCCACCTCCTGTTGCTTCGCCCTCCTGTGATCCGCCTCCTGCTGAGCCAGTTCTCTCGTCGGATGATCCGCTGGTAAGTGAGCTATCTCGTCGGTTGATCCGCCGGTAAGTGAGCTCCCTATTGCTGCCCATCTCCCTTATCGTCTTTGTCGGGATCACCCCCGGTATGTTGACTCCTATAAGGGCTTGTCAACTTCTTTACGTGTTTTTATTTCTACAGTTGATACAACTGCTGTTCCTGGTAGTGTTTCAAAGGCTCTCTCTCATCTTGGTTTGCGTTTTGCTATGTTGGAAGAAATGTCTGCCCTGGATAATAATGGCACTTGGGATTTTGTTTCTTTTCCTGCTGGGAAGCAGGCAGTTGGCTGCAAATGGGTTTACACTGTGAAGGTGAATCCTAATGGCTCTTTGGCTCACTCGAAAGCACGCCTTGTTGCAAAAGGTTATGCCCAAACTTATGGTGTTGACTACTTTGAGACTTTTTCTCCTGTTTCCAAGATAACTTCTATTCGCCTTTTTCTTTCTCTCGTGCCACTCGGAATTGACCGCTTTATCAATTGGATATCAAGAATGCTTTTCTCCATGGCGATCTTTAGGAGGAAGTCTATATGGAGCAACCTCCCGGTTTTGTTGCTCAGGAGGGGTCTGATCTGGGGTTTCGCCTTCGTCATTTTTTATATGGTTTAAAATAATCTCCTTGGGCCTGGTTTGGGAGGTTTAGCACGGTGGTGCAATAGTTTGGTCTGTGGCAGTCAGGCAAAGATCATACCGTGTTCTTTTGTCGAACAGTCTCCGGCTGTATTCTTCTCGTTGTATATGTTGATGATATTGTCATCGCTGGTGATGACCGTGTTGGAATTAGTAGCCTGAAGGCCTTTCTGCAAACACAATTTCAAACTAAAGATCTTGAGCACCTGCGGTATTTTCTAGGGGTCGAGGTGGCCAGAGGAAGGCATGGGATTTTTATTTCTCAAAGAAAATATGTGATTGATATTTTGCGTGATGCCGGCCTGCTGAATGCAAAAAGTGTAGATTCCCCGATGGATCTGAGTGTGAAGCTTCTTTCCGATGATGGTGATATGTTTCCTCACCCTGACAGGTACCGCAGAATGGTGGGAAAACTTAATTATTTGACCACCATAACTAGATCAGATATTGCTTATCCTGTCAGCATTGTGAGTCAGTTTATGTCTGATCCCCGTGTTCCCCATTGGCATGCAGTGGTTCGTATCCTACGATACCTCCATTCTAACCCAGGGAAGGGTCTACAATTCTGTGATTAGGGTCATTTTCGTACCGAGGGTTATTCTGATGCAGACTGGGCAGGATACCCAATTGATAGGAGATCCACATCCGGGTTCTCTGTCTTTGTTGGTGGGAACTTGGTATAGTGGAAAAGTAAGAAGCAAGACGTGGTGTCGAGGTCCAGTGCTGAGGCGAAATACAGGTCTATGGCATTGACAACATCCGAAATCATGTGGGTTCGACAGCTTCTAACTGAATTAGACGAACCGCCTATGCGTCCTATCAAGTTGTGGTGTGACAATAAGTCTACTGTTTACATCGCTACTAATCTAGTGTTTCATAAGCGGACTAAGCATATCGAGATCGACTGTCATTTCATCCGCCACGAGTATAAGAACGTCACTATCGGTTTTGGCTTTGTTCGATCTGGTGAATAGTTGACTGATGTATTCACTAAGTACTGCTCGAGCCCTAGGTTTACTACATTTGTAACAAGTTGGGCATAATTGATATCTATACTCCAACTTGAGGGGGAGTATTAATATATATTTAGTATTAATATATTTAGTATTAATAATATCCTGTCGGGATGCCCACAGTATCTGCTGTAGGCTCTCATTACTTAATAAATACGTGTGTATGTCTCACATTGAGAACACACGCTTTCCGGTATTCTTTCTCTCTTTTCTAACAGTATGTAGAGATCAAGAAGTATAGATATATGATCATGAAGAAAGTATAAACATAGATTATATGTAGGAAAGTTTCATGAAACATAGAAGTAGACAATGTGAAACTAGTTTTAAAAATTTACATGCTACACAACACAACATATTTATACATTGCTGACGTTAATAATTCCTACCGATAAGCACTTGAATCCCAGAAAAGCAAAGTGATGAAGATGGCTCCATGTGAGGGTGATCTTCTAAACAATGGCTCAAGTCTCTCTAACACTCACACACGAGTACCAAAACAACGAAGAAAATGAAAGAGAAGAAAAGAGAGCAAGAGAGACCTTCAAGCATATGAGAGAGTAGTCCAACACTTAGTAAAATGGGGTTCGAACCCCAACCCCCGGGCCAATGGCCTCCAATGTACCAAAATAGGGTATTATTCTACAGTAATGCAAAATGAGGCATTATTGTGCTTTGTACGTTGGTTTCTTTATATAAATAATAGTGATAAGAGAGCTAACCCTAATTTTGGTTGCTCTCTCATTCTCCACCACAACAATACTCTCTCTCCAACACTTTCTCTTCTCTTTTCATCTCTACAGTATTCTTAACATGATATAAAGAGCAAGATCTTGTGTAAAGAAGACTTGTGTATTATTTTTTTCCCCCTCTTTCATTTATTTTTCCTTTTTCATTTTTTTTCTTTTCTAATTCGTGATTGTAAAAAGAAAAAATTTCTTTCCAGATGATCGACTAGTGCTGATCTCTGCAGCCATGAATTTTCCCTATTTTTTCTCACTGATTTGATCTTTTTTTTTATTTTTCGGCATTGCTGCTTGTTCTTTGCATCTGTGTGTTTCGACTCCTTTCATCTTCGATCGATGGACGATTTTCCATCCATAGGTGCCCGATTAGGAGTCTCCAATGCCTGAATGACCTCTATTGTTGATCTTGAGTGATTTCGGAGCACAAACAAGGATTTCTACGAAGTTTCAGAGTCACAACTAGGGCTTGTGCAACTCGGGGTTTGTTTTCTGGTTCAAGCTTCCTCCTCCCTTGTTCGACCAATGTTGTTTGGTCTTCTTTGGTTGTTTATGCACCTCCCCAAGTCGCAGATAGGGTTTTACTAAGGTTTCTTGTGGATTTCTTGTGGAAGCTAGGGTTCAAAGCTGTTTGTTTGATCTTTTTTCAGCCTACCGTGTTCTGGTATGGGTTCACTTGAATGATGTGAATATAACTGGTTCTCTCGTGGTTCGGTTCTTCATTTATTGATTCGTTCTGCTTCCTATTGTTTCTTCTTGGTTTTCTATAGCCATGTTTGATACTGAAAAGCCTTCTGGGGGACTTGTGGATACTGAAATGCCTCGGTTTTGGACTCCTACTGACAGCCCATCTCTTTAGATTAGCCCGAAGAAATTGGATGGTAGTAATTATTTAATTTGGTCTCGTGCTTGTAGCTTAGCCATTTTTGCTTGCGATGTCTCTGGGTATATTACCGGAGAAACTAAACAGCCCACAGTTGCGGGGCCTTCTCGTACTTGATGGATCGAGGAAAATGCTCTTGTTATGTCTTGGTTACTACATTCTATGTAGCTCTTCATTAGTCGCAGTTTTTTATTATCGTATACGGCTCATAAGATTTGATCTGCTGCTGCTTAGACTAGCAATGATGCTCAACTCTATGAATTATGAAAGAAGCTTTGCGGCTTAGATCAAAAGGATCGGTCAATGGTTCAGTATTTTGCCGAGTTGACTAGTTTGTGAAATGAGATTGATTATTATCAGGATTTTCAGACTATTTGTACTACTGATGCTGTTGCTTTTCAGAAGATGGTGGAAAAGAAGCGGGTTTATGATTTTCTTACCGGCCTAAATGTTGAATATGATCCAATTCGCATTCAGATTCTTGGTCGAGATCCATTTCCCACCTTGAGGCAAGCGTACGCTTATGTTCAGCAGGAAGAGACTCGGCGCTAGGCAATGATTCCTCTTTCTAGTCTAGACCGTTTTGTGTTAACTGTTTCATCGCTCACCCAACCAGCCACCCTACTCCTAGATCTAGGGGGAAGATTGGTTTAGTACCTCGAGATTAGTTACGATGAGAGTATTTTGGTAAGCCACGCCATACTATTGACCATTACTGGAAGTTACATGGTCGTCTCCCTTAACGACGTGGAGGTAGCCATGGTGGCGGACGTAGTGGACCCATATGCTCCCGCGCTCATCTTTCTGAGATGTCTACTAGCCCATTTGGTGAAATTAGCCCTTTCTCTGAGGCTGAGTTAACTACTTTCAAGTTTCTGATAGCTCGTGCTGACATCTCTCCTTTTACTACCTTCACTTCCTCCCCTAACTTTGCACACTGAGGTATATCTACTTGTACTCTTAGTATTGTTGTCTCTCCTAGTCCTTGGATCATAGACTCAAGTGCTACTGATCATATGATTGGGTCTTCCACCTTGTTTTTTTTTTATTCTACTTGTTCTCGTAAAGATAAAGTCCGCATAGCTAATAGGTCTTTATCGTCTATCTCTGGCAAAGGTTCTATCCATTGTTCTTTCACCCTTTCTCTCTCGTCTGTCTTACATGTTTCTAATTTTTTTACTAATCTCTTATCTGTTAGTCGTCTTACTAGTTTATTAAACTGTTTAGTAACTTTTTTTTTCACTCATTGTGTTTTTTAAGAACTGGTGATGGGGAGAATAATTGGCAGTGGCAATGGCAGTGCGCATGGTGGGCTGTACTTGCTGGATGTTCCTTCTTTCACTTCTATTTCATCTTCACCGTCTGGCCAGGCTCTCCATGCCGATACAAAAACCTTACTTTTGCAACTGCACCAGTGGCACCGTCGTTTGGGACATTCTTCTTTTGGAGTTTTAGAAAAACTTTTTTTTCCTTTAGTTAAACATTATCCTCGAAGTACTTTTTGTTGTGATGCTTGTGAGCTTGCCAAACTTAAACGGTCTGTTTACTCTTCAGTTAATAAACGTAGTGATTCTCCGTTTATGCTTTTTCATTATGATGTTTGGGGCTCTTCACCTGTTACTTTAATTTCTAGTTATCGATGGTTTGTGACTTTTATTGATTTTTATTCTCGTGTCACTTGGGTTTATTTACTCTGTGTTAAGAGTGAAGTTTTTTTATATTTTCAAAATTTTCATCGCATGGTGCGTATTCTGTTTGATGTCAACATCAAGATTCTTCGTACTGATAATGGGACTAAGTATCTTAATGGCAGTTTTCGCGCCTATTTAGAGGCTCATTGTATTCTATTCCAGACGAGATGTGTACGGAACTCCTGAACAAAATAGAGTTGTAGAACGTAAAAATTGTTACCTTCTTGAGGTCGCTCGTTCTCTCCTCTTTACTATGCATGTTCCCAAGTCGTTCTGGAGTGAGGCTGTCCTCACTGCTGTCTATCTTATTAATTGTTTTCCTTCTAGTGTCCTTCAATTTAAAACTCCTTTGGAACTTCTTCCCTCATCTCCATCTATCTCTTTTTTTTTGCCAAGGATTTTTTAGTGCACTTGTTTTGTTCATGCATCTAAACACCCGGGTGGCAAATTGGATTCTAAGGCTGTTAAATGTATCTTCATTGGCTATTCTACTTCCTAAAAAAGCTATAAATGCTTCTCTCCTACCACTCTCATAGTGTTTGTCAGTATGGATGTTTCATTTTGGGAGACTGACTTCTTTTTTCATCCATCTGAGACATCTCTTTAGGGGGGAGACATATCAATTGGAAGAGATGCTATCATCAGATGCACAAATTCCGCCTAATCAAAAGTCTCACGGGTTAGTTTTTCCCAATCTTACACAACATGATTTTTTTCCTACTGAGGGGGAGAAGGAAGAGTCGGGTGAGAAGAAAACAAAGCAAGAAGTTGTTGGAAGATTAGATAGAACTGATCTACATACTTATTCTCGTCGTCAGAAGGATCAGACTACTACGCCACTACCACCTTGCCACTTGCTATCTCCACTTCCTGTTTCAATTTCCTCCACAGTTTCACCTAGTAATGAATCTCTCATTGTTGATCTTGATACTTGTGACTTACATATTGTTTTTCGAAAAGGCTTAAGACTTGTACTCAACATCCAATTTCACAATTTGTCTCATATGACTCATTATCAAACCCATATCGTGCTTTTGTCTCGTTTTTGTCTTCTATATCGATCCTGTAGGGTTAGAAGGAAGGATTATGGACTTTAAGTGGAAAAAAGGCTAATTAAAGAGATGACGGCTTGGAAAAAGAATGGTATACTGGAGTTAGTCTCTCTTCCAATAGGGAAGAAGCTAATTGGGTGCAAATGCGTATTTACCGCTAAGCACAAGGCAGATGGGTCAGTTGAAAAATTAAAGACACGATTAGTTGTTAAGGGCTTTACCCAGACTTATGGCATTAATTATCAGGAGACCTTTGCTCTAATAGCCAAAATGAACTCAGTTCGTGTACTCTTGTCATGTGCTGCTACTATGGGTTAGTCTCTCCAACGGTTGGATGTGAAGAATGCATTTCTCCATGGGGATTTAGAGGAAAAGGTGTATATGGATGTACCACCAGATTTCTCATCATGTGAAACTGAAGGAAATGTGTGTAAATTGAAGAAAGCTTTATATGGGTTCAAACAATCTCCAAGCGCCTAATTTGAAAGATTCTTCAAGGCTATGCTAAAATTTGGATACCAACAGCGTCATGCACATCATACCACGTTTATCAAGCGTGGTAATAATAAAATCGCAATTCTTATTGTATATGTTAGTGACATAGTTGTGATAGGAAATAATAAAGAGGAGGTGTCCCATCTCAAGGCAAGCCTAGCTAAAGAGTTTGAGATGAAAGATCTGGAGCCGTTATGATATTTTCTTGGGATTGAGATAGTTAAATCAGATAATGGCAATCCTCATTTTTCAAAGAAAATATATTCTTGATCTTCTAGAGGAAACTGGTATGTTGGGTTGTCAACCAGTAAAATCGCCTATTGAGGCTAATCATCGCCTTAGTAGTAGTGATAGAGAACCTACCGACAAGGGAAGATTTCAGAGGCTCGTAGGAAGACTGATATATCTATCTTATACTCGACTTGACATTGCCTATGCTGTACAGGTTATCAGTCAGTTCATGCATGATCCTCGTAGTACACATCTTGTTGCTGTTTATCGCATTTTGCGGTATCTTAAGTCTGCCCCTGGAAAAGGACTTCTATTTTTCAATCATGGTCACTTGAAATTAGAAGCTTTCACAAATGCGGGTTGGGCTGGTTTTGTTGATGATAGGCGGTCTACATCGGAATATTGCACGTTTATAGGAGGCAATCTGGTTACTTGGCGAAGTAAAAAACAGATAATGGTAGATAGATTAAGTACAGAGGCTGAGTACAGGGTTATGGCACATGGCATTTGCGAACTTCTATGGCTCCAAGTTCTATTGAAGGATTTGGGATTGGAATGTGAAAAACCTATGAAGTTGTATTGTGACAATAAAGCTACCATCAACATCGCTCATAACCCAGTACAACATGACAGAACGAAGCATATTGAGATTGATAGACGTTTCATTAAGGAGAAACTATGCAAGGGTTCAATTTGTATGCCATTTGTGAAGTCTGCTGATCAATTAACAGAAATTTTTACTAAATAGCTTAGTAGTAAGGTCTTTCTCCCCATTTTATGCAAGTTAGGCATAAGAAATATCTATGTCTCAACTTGAGGGGGAATGTTAAGTTAGGGGTATTTATTATACTTTGTAGATTGGTCTCTTTATATAAATAATAGTGATAAGGGAGTTAGCACTAATTTTAGTTGCTCTCTCATTCGCTACCACAACAGTACTCTCTCCATAACTTTCTCCTCTCTTTTCATCTCTACAGTATTCTTAACAGTTTATCTTTCCAATTTGGGGAAGTCTTGAAATAAAAATAGTCTACAAATAAGAAGTTGACATTTGTCATGCTTCGCCAATTAGTTTATGCCAAAAGAAGTAACTAATTAAAGATGGATTTCAAAAGATGAGCAAAAGTGACAAAGTCTTGAACTAATATGCACATGCATATATGTAGGACATAAAAGGCAAGGAAATATGTATTTCGAAATAAATAAAATTTCAAGCTTTTCAACAAGTCATTCAAGAAGATAAAATATGGAAATTTCTACACGATGTTCATGGCCATAAAAGGAAATGTAATATACTTCCCTTTGTCCAAAGAAATAGAAAGCATAGCTCAATCCTTACATACAAGTGCACATTAGGATGATAGTATGAAGTTTTCCAATTATATAAAAGTGAGTGTAGAGATATCTGTAATCACATTATCTCTCATCAGGTCCACCATCTGCATACTCTTCGCACCATCCAATATCACCTTTCCCACCAAACCACTTGAATTCAACCACAATATTGGAAGCATAAAATACAAAAAAATTGAATAAACATATAGACCAGGAGTTATCTGGTAAAAAATATGTTAGATGTAAGGAAAACAAGCCCATAATTGTAGAAGTTGAATGCATATATCAAAATCCTATTTATCTAACAAGAATAGTAGGTTGGCACTCACAACTTATCAGGTGAATTATGGTTTCCTTGGCATATTAGCCTCACAAACCCCTTGTGAAATATCAAAATGTCAATTACTAGATCAACATAGTTATCTGGATTTTTGGGTGTATTTTAATTTTTGATGTTGTTTTGAAAGAAGTTTGCTTGCTTATTGGAGAAAAAAAAATATTTGTGACTTAGCAATGGTACCCACACTACAAATTGTGTTGATGGAATTTTCTTAAATAAGTAATTGTGTTGATGGAACAAACAACATTAGCTGATTGCAATATTTACAACAGGAGTATCTTTAGCTTATTTTTCCCCATGCCTTGGTTCCTCCAATGCATTTTGCAGATTCTGAGAATCATATTAGTAGACGTTTTGGACCAAGAACAAGGCCACAAGGGAGACGTCTGATTTGCTTATGAAAAATTTGGTGATTTAAAATAATAATTACATGTTTTCTAGTGGCTTAAACATTTGGAGCTGATGGTTGTTAACATAGTGCTGTAGTATGCAGATTCTGCATTTGACTCCCAATGCCTTAGTAATGGTTCTATATGCATCGGCTTTTTCCAGTCATGCTGTTTTGTGACACAGATGTTCGTAATTTATAATATAATGCTTTACTCTCTTCGTCACCTTTGTTGGATAGCTTGATATACATTGTTGGGTCTATTTTTTAACATCTTAAGTTTTTGGGACAATTAGTGACTTAACATGACAACAGTGCTTTAGTTCCATGAGGTCTTAGATTCAAGTCTCATGATATTTGTTTGTTTCTCTGTTATATTTATTATTATGCACTATGTTTGTGTGTTGGTACACATGTTTAGTTCAGTTTGATTGTCTCTCCACATACCATGCTGGGCCACACGTTAGGGAGAGTGTTGTTATGAGAATCCTTCCATTCCAAATGTATTTCTTCTTCAAAGAGAATTGTTTTAAAAGTTTAAAATTGTTAAGTTGCCAATTGTCCCCAAAGTGTAAACTGTTAGGAATCCATTGTGAATAGAATTAAGAACGACAAATAAGATAGAATCGGAATCCAGATTGTAAAAAATGCCTAGATTATAGTGCTTGTTTATGGGGAACCAGAGTAATGGTGTTTTTCCTGCCTGGATTAACTATAACATGTTCACAACATCCCATTTTTTCTTTAAAGTTAATGGCGCCCAGAGTATTGAATATCCATATATTTATTTCAACTCTTAACACAACATTTTGTAAGCTATCTTAATTCTGATTATGCATACTTTGGCCTTTGTTTTTACACGCCGTTATTGTTTACCATTCAAGCAAGCTATAGAAAGCCTTGCAATGTTCCTATTTGTTTCACTTTTAGAAGTTAAAGAAACCTCGCCTTCTTTCTTATGTGTCGATTCTATATGTGCACATGTGGTTGTATTTAGCTGCTTCGTGTATCTGGACCAGAATAATTGTGTGTGTATTTGTGTGGTGTGGGTTAGTGTGACTCCCTTATGCAGATTCCTTAATTTTTGTTACCGTTTGTGTCAATTTGATAGTTGGTGCCTCTGCTCATAGTATTTCTGTCATTTGACTGAACTTTGATTGTTGCAAAACAAAATATCTGCATTACATGGACCTCCTAATTGCCATTTTTGTTGCAGAAATCCACCTCTGTGGGGAACCATGAAGTATCTCTCTGAGAAGATTCCGAAAGACACCTCAAGCAAGGTGCGAATAAACCAGGATCTGTACTACCATGACAAGTAAGTCTTGCTATGGTTAATTAAGTTTGATACCTGATTGTATATGCCTTCCAGTCATTGTTACTGTTTGAAGTGTGGGATAATGATTAATAACCAGTACCATCCCATGGAGAGCATTATCAGGGTTGTCGTCCATTGACTTAAATCGGTTCTCATGTCTAGGTCGATAAATATATTTGGGTTGCCGTCACTGGCCCATATATCTTGTTAAAACGCAGCTCTATCCACTGTACTTTATGGATGTGCACTCTCAATGGAGATACAGGGAGTAATTTGTGCAAAAGATAATTGGAGCCTCCGTTCCAGCCGCTCCCTTAGTTAAAAAGGACCAATCTTTTAGGGTATATTTGATTGACCAGATTAAACATGGAGTTAGGTTACATATCTCATAGGATTGTATTTCTGTTGTTTGAATTGATCAAGTAGTTGAAGGATTATGTATCTATTGGATAGCAAATCTTTGGGATATACAATACTTAAAAGAACACGGTATTAAAAATTCCCTCACTACTAGTATTATGAAATTACTTATTCCGTGGGATTAT
>JAULJZ010000023.1:5886940-5903394 GCA_032270985.1 Heliamphora pulchella
AAATACTAAAGACTAAGTCCCGCATGGACGCTGCGGTGGCCTGGGCCTCTTGCTCCTACGCTGAAACACCCGGGGTCCGCCTTGTACTGTCGGTGGCATGTGAGCTGGGGAAGTATCCGTGTGGGGAGGTAAATCTGCTTCTTGCTGGTGAGACGTCGTCGGCTGGTCCACATGTAACTCTCCACTAAGAGCAGTAGTAGGTAGCTGATCTGTACTCGCCTGGTCCAAATGCGCAATGTGGAAGTGGCCATCTGTGGATGCCTGCGTCAGCTGAGACTGGGGGGCCATCTGGCTAGGACCGGGTGGAAGCTGCTCAGGCACCACAACGCCACGAGCCCTACCTTTCCCACGCCCACGTCCTCTGCCACGAGCACGTGATGGCAAAGGCGGTCGCTGGGGGACATCAACCTCCATCACTCCCTGCGTTGTATCTGGAAAATCGCAAAATCGGCTAGGGCCTGAGGAGCTAGAGGGAAACCTAGACGAAGTGCCGGTGGCAGGAGACAAAAACTGGAGCCGGAGCCCCACCGTCGGCGTGGCGGTGGGTGTGAATGCATAGGAGCCCGATGTGGATGGGATAGTAGGTGATGGCTGCGAGGTTGTCGACCGGGCCTGCGGCTGAAGGCGGTGCTCCCTCTGCACTGTCAGTAATGACCGGTAGCCTCGATCCCGAATACTGGCAAATGCCTCATATGGTGCATCGAGTGGGCTGTGACCGCGGAGCCATGTGTCCGCCTCATGGTAATCCTCAGCTACACACCGTGTCTGCAACATAAGAAATGAACATTTAGCGTACTAGTGGCAGGTTCATACAAATGTAAAAGTGCAAGATATTGTGTTTACTAACTACTCGACGACCCCTCCGGCTCCAAGGTATCCAGGTGTCGACCGGTGACTAGGATTCGTCAGCAACAACCGGGTCACACAACGATACCACAACATGTATGGGTCGTGGTATCTGATCGGCACGTGGGACCTAGGGGCAACGACCAACCCATCTCTCCGCATCCCTCAGCCAATTGTATGGAGCTCGTGCAGCCGCGACTACGGGCAACGACCAACCGATCTCTTCGCCTCCCCCTTTTTTGAGCTTATTTAGCCCTTCTTTTAATTGATTTTTATGTTGGTCCTGTCTTTTTGTTTATCTACATGTTACGGGCACATTATATCTCAAATGGAGCTGAATGCCTTTTGGCATACATTCTTCTATTTATAAGCTGGAATTCATATGGGGGTTTGAATAAGTTAATGAAGGTAGACATCAATTGCTTCATTTACTCTTTATTTCAGTAAAGTGATATGTGAATTATGTTACCGTTTACTCTTTGACATAGTATCTTCTTCTGGTAGGTATTTTTGTGGATTGCTTCTCAGGTTCAATTTTAACCCAGTTGTCTTAAAAGTTAAATCATAAGATTTACACACTCTTGAGTTAGTTATTGAACTTCCTGCCTGATCTCTGTTATGATGTTGTTCGAACTTGTTTCGTACTAAGGGATGACCCATGCCTAAAGGTACTCCCAAAACAATTTGATCCCTAGTCCGAACTAAAAACAAAACAATTCCAGTACCTACTACAAGTGTGACACATATGTGTACAGTTATTTGTAAAAATTTAAAAAGTATAGCAATAAATTATTCTGCAGTCGATGCTCTAATTAAACTCAGCAAGAAAGTTTAGGCAAATAATTGACCTGAAGCCGAGACGAGAGATCGAGAGGACTAGAGAAGAAGATCATTGAGTCGTCGTGTCTAGAAAACAAGGGTTCGTCGCGTCTGAGAGAGAGGAGAGAAGATGAGTTGCGAGAGTGTTGAGAAGACTTTTGGAGAATAAGGGTTTTTCTAAAAAGTCTTGAACGGAGAAGGAGGAGGGTTTTTTTAAAAAGCCATGAACTTTAAATACGGGTTTGGCGAATATGGTATATATTTAATGAAAAAACGTGTTTACTAAACACGTTTTCTGTGTTAACTTAAAAGCGTATTTAGTAAACACGTTTTATGAGTTAATACTAAAGCGTGTTTAGTAAACACGTTTTATGCGTTAAAAGATTAAAGCGTTCTTGGCAATCATGTTTTATATATAAAAGTATAAAAGCGTGTTTGGTAAGTACGCTTTATGTACTAGGGTATTAAGCGTATTTAGTAAACACGCTTCACGTTTAAATATTATTTTTTCAAAATTAAAGCATTTGTTGAAAACGTTTGTACATAAAACGTGTTTGCTAAACACGTTTTTACGTAGAATGAGAATTAAATTTTAAAATTTTTAATATGTTAATTAAGTCAAAAAAACATACCTATTTTGGTAAAAGTGCCCAAAACAAGCATGGGTTTGCTCTCCTCTCTCCTGATTCTTTGAGCTGAGGCCTGAGGGGAAGACGAATGATGGACGCAAGTGACGAAGCGGCGGCTTTGGGGATGGCCTTAGAATTTGAAAGCGCAAAGCACAGATGCAGAGCGCTTATAGATCGAATACTGAGCTTACCATCAAAGCCATCCCATTCCTGCAATCGAACCCTTCTGAGACTGGCCCACTCCGAGCTCTGTTTCCTTTCTCGTTTTTCCAATTCCAATCCCACTCCCACTTCTCTCAGGTTGGTTGTGGATATGCGAATATACCACGCTCTCTCTCTCTCTCTCTCTCTCTCTCTCTCTCTCTCTCTATATATATATATATATATTGAAATTTGAGCGATTGTGTATTCTGGGCATGGCAGTTCCAATGTTGGTCACCTGGAGGCGGTCGTACACATTCTCGAGCAGCCATTTATAAACGGGGTTTCGCGTGTTTGTAAGTCGATTGCTCTATCACCTTTGGTTAGAAAGAGCCAGAAAGCTAATTCAGTTCATGTTGATATAATCTGTACACTCAATGGAAACCCAGTCTGGTTCCTTATTTCTGCTGGAAACCCCAAGTACATTTCTTGGAATGGGTCTTGTCGAAATAAGAGCATAAGAACTCGACTTGAACAAGTTCTTGATGCGGCTGCCCACTCCTCCCCATCTACAAAACCTTCTTCCATCATTCTTTTCTTCTCAAATGGACTTGATGAAAGTATTCGTGGGAAGCTTGAAGATGAATTTGGAGCCTCTAAACTCGTTATCGAGTTCCCCGATTTTGATTTTGATTTTTCTGAGGAATTAGAGGGTGATTGGATTTATGTACTTGAGAGATCATATCGAACATCATGTGTCCTTGAGATAAAGGTTGATCATTCAAGGAACCGCATTCCAATGACAGAATGTGGGACAAAGGATACATTCCTTGGTGATGTAATCACCAGAGAAGACCTCTTGGACTTGCCTGGTTCTTTATGTTGCCTCATTTCTAGAATGAAATTACACCCGTTGGATGTAAAATGTGCGGAATTACCTCGACAAAAGGACTTGTCGGGTGAAGCCGATCTGATTAATTTTGATACCACTGTTCTCATTGCTTTTATATCAGGAATCAGTAATGGATGCACAGAGAAACTTCTGGCTATATCTGAGAGCAAACTAAGACAGAGGTTTAAGAGCAACTATGAGTTTGTGATTGCCCAGGTATGTCTTTTGTAATTCTCGCTTATGCAATCTGCATGTTTTGGGAAGCATAATCGTGAGAATCCTCCTGTGTTTCTTGTATGCATATGTTATCTTTCTATCAATTCGCTATGCAGCAAACATATAAGAGGGAGCAATGCTACGTGCACAAATGGTGCCACTGATGGGTCAATTATGACCCACAATGGAGTCGGGCCCACAATATTTCTGTGATCATCTGTTCGGATAGTTTTGTCCTATAAGAGGTCGAACAAGCACCTCTAGGCCTCCCAAGTTTTTGTACTTGTATCTTATACAAGCGTCTCATCACATAGAGCTATGGGACCCGGGATAGTTTTTACTTGTCTTTTTTCCCCCTGTTTTCAACATTGATGAATAACATGAGCTAAATTTGTACTCAGATAAAATTGTGGGTTTTGGTCCAAAAAAATAATAGCATTAGGTGAAGAGTTCATCATAAAAAAAAAAGCCAATTGCAAATGTAGTCAAACATTTTTTTTCCTCATACTGTTGTGCTTTCGAATCGATCTTCCAGCGTCCATAGTGAATCCACTCATTAACTTGTGCCTTTGGCTCTTCGCCACCTTGTGGCATTCACCGTCCAGTTTTTCCAATCCATTTTCCCCATCCCGGGCTTTAGCAGCATGCAACAGAAAAAAAACTAGCCACTATGGTTGAGTTTGTTTAACATGATCTCCGTCAAAGGAGAATCAGCAAAAATATATATATATACAACTCAACCCTAGTGCTGTGGCACCCTCTTTTATCTGTGTGCATTTATGCAGCTCTTACCACTACTAGTAATGGGAGTTTCAAAATATATTAAATAAGTATATTGTATAATTGGCCACCTTAGCCAGCAAAAATGGAAGGCAAAGTAGAAAATATTGGTGACATTTTCATAGATTTCCATATTTTATCCCGTAAAGCTATCCTAATCTCCATCTGGTAAGGTTGTTATTAGCTTAAATATAATTGGTTGAGATTTTCATCCCTTAAGAAATCTCATATTTTAGAATGTTACTTTGAACTCAATACACGCACACACTTATATATTTTAATATATATTTATATGTATGTATGTATTTTGTATAATATTACCTTTGGATGTATTTAGCTTCTGGTAATATATAAATGCATGTGGATATTATTTTATCTTTTTTATGTATTTAGCATATGGTTATATATAAAGGGTCATTCTCCATAGGTTCCTCGCTGTAAGATTTTACTACATTGAGTCTGGCACAATAAGATTTTGTGCGCGAGGTCCCTAAACTTCCAAAACTGTAGCTAATAACTACGGTATCCTTACACTAAAACTAAATTACACAATATACTCGCCTACTCCTAATCAATGCATATAGAATGCAGAATGTTGGAGTAATTGGGACTCAAATCAGTAATTTTCGCTTGAAAATTCCATTGTGCTAGAGAAACTGAAGAGATTGTGATTAATATCCTGATTTTTCGTATGTAGGATCTGTTTCGATTTGGGCTAGTTTATGTAATTTAGTGCAAGGCCAAGGTTGTTGTTAGCTACCTGTTTGGAAGATGAGGGACCTCAAGAGCAAAATCTTATTGTGCCAGGCTAATTGTCAAAAATCGTATATGAGGGCGTATGGCTGAATGACCCTTTCCATCAATATAGAAAAGATATTTATAGTTTATAATTATTTCCAAGAAAAATGGAAAAATCTGTAATCATCCACCGTGTATCCAAATTAATTTGTTCAAACTTTAGTACTATTTAGAGATTATTCAATTATTGAGTATTAATTTCATAGCCCAAATCACAACTAATAGTGGTGATGTAGGACCAGTCTTGTCAAATCGAGATACGTATCGCGTATCGTAATCCTACTTTTATGTATTGTGTATCGTATCGTATCACGTATCGTAAAATACGTTAACGTAATTATATATAAGTTGATAAAATAATTATCCTACTATAAAATTACAAAAAAGTTCTCCTAATACAAATCTATTACATATGCTCGCAGTAAAGTTCAAACTAATGCCCAAAGTAAAGTTCAAACTTCAAAATATTAAATTTCAATTATTCAACCATATCTATATAAAATGTGCCAAAAAACAACGATTAAGTTGTTACAATTCAAGAACAAAAGTATATCAAGATTCAAGATCATATGTACTCTTCATCCATCAAGTCAATCTCAACAAGGTCATCATCTCCATCATCTCCAACTAGCACGCCATCATCTTCTTCATCTTCATCATCTTCAATAACTTCTATCTCCGCTTCAATAGCATTTCTTTTTTCTTTTCTATTATCTTGAAGATTTTTTGGTCCTATGAAAACAAAAATATTAAATATTTAAAAATAGTAATTCTATTTTATACAAATTACACTTAATAATTGAAATGAAAGCAATGAACATACCTCTCTTCCTTTTCCTACTAGTTTTTCACTCATTAACTTCAAAATATTCATTTATGTCAATCTATGAATTGTCTTGGGGTAGGCATGAGTCCTTTCTTTCGGTGATCCATTTATCATCGGATTCCACATCTGAGAGGCAAATAGGATCTTAGTTCTCGCCACTCTCTTCCTTTTTCTTTTGCCTCAACTCCAAATTGAGATTGTATTTGATAAACACCAATGAATTCAATTTTTGTTGTTCTAAACAATTCCCTTTTCTTTGAATGAATATGTTAGAAAGTACTCCAATTTCTTTCACAACCCGTAGCACTACACGCAGGGCTTAGAATTCTTATAGCTAATCGTTGAAGCTCTTTGCAACTACTTCCATATCTTTCCCACCAAAGTGCTAGAAAAGGAGAGCCAATTAGTGTAATACACATAAATGCATAATTTAAAACAAAGTGAGTCAAAGCAATGAACAACATAGGATAGATTAGTAAAAATACCGGGTTGTTTTTTTGTCTCTTGTTATTACAGCCATATCCATTCCAAACATACCAATGGCCTTGTGAAACTTTTCCATTTGTGCATTAAGTTTTGACCTTGTTTCAATGTCCGTGTGTATCTTCTGTAAAGTCTTGTACAATTCCATTTTGACTTCCATATCCGTTTTGTCAAAGGTAGAATGATAATGGAATGTACAATGAGCCAAAATAAATAAACAAATATCTAGATGATGTGGAAATAAAAGTAACAAAAGTTATATAAGTGATGAATTAAGAATGTTACATAGGATTAAAATAATAACCCGTCGCATGAAGAGGCCGATGGAGTTGTAATGCCCAACGATTATCAATAATCTTCCAAATTGGATCATATCTTAGTTTCACAAAATTGAAAATTTTCTCAGTTTGTTCCTTAGCCCTATCCATTACTTCGTAAATATAACCCATGGCGGGCTTTGCATCATCATCAACTAGTTTTAGAACTTTAACTAGCGGAAGTACACATTTCAAATAATACTTAATTGCTCGTCAAAACTTTCCATCAAACACAATATCTTGAGCTTTGATGCCATTACACTTCTTGGAATGTAAGCTTTTAGCCCACTCTTCGGAAGCGAACATGGCTCTAAGTCCAATTTTTTTAGTTAACATGCTTCTCAAAGTGAGGTAAAAAGTGGCAAATCTTGTCATGGTCGGCCTTGCTAATTCACGGTTTTTTGTGTACTTCCTCATCAAATTAAAAACCCATGAATGGCGATAAATAAAAACGGTGATCATTCTTGCTTTAGTAATTGTATCATTATGCACCGGTAGGTCACCAATATCTTTGAGCATCAAATCAATGCAATGGGCCGCACATGGAGACCAAAAAAGTTTTTTCCTCTTTTCCATTAGAAACTTACCGGTAAGAACATAAGCGGACGCACTATCCGTCACTACTTACACCACATTTTCTTCACCAATTTCTTCCACAAAAGAATCAAGTAACTCAAATAAATTACGAGCATCCTAAATAATTGAAGAAGTGTCCATTACTTTAAAAAAAACCATCCCCATTGGACTATTAAGAAGAAAATTAGTGATAGATCGCCCCTTCCCATCTTGCCACCCATCCAACATTAATGTACAACCGGTTTTTTTCCACTCACTTCCATACTTCTTCAATGTAACATTCATAGTATCAACTTCTTTATTCAAGAAAGAGACTCTAACCTCGTGGTATGAAGGAGGTTTTAAGCCTTTACCATATTCGCCAACCGATTGTATTATAGTGTGAAACTATGGGTTTTTAACCAAATGAAATGGCAAAGCATTTGCATACATGAATTTACATATATCAATACATGTTTTTGTTCTATCCTTTAACATATTGTTCAAAGTGACTTGTTTCTCCTTTCCTTTGCTCACAAATTAATCCATTTGTCCTCTTTTAAATTTACAACCTTCTTCCTCTTCAAAACACTCCACAACATCATCATCAACACTATTTTTTTGTTTCAAGTCTTGTAACAAATTTGAAAACATTTTAACAATTTCTTCCGGACATTTTGCACAAACTGCGACATTTTTACGAGTACGAGTTAGGTGGTGTTTCATTCGAATCACACCACCCGAATATTTATTACTACAATAATTACACCTCAATCTTAATCTAGTGTTATCAACACCATTATCATCCACTTGTTCATTAACACATACACAATGATCTCAAGTAATGTTGATAACTTTTCTACTACTTTTTCTTTCAGGAAGCATAATTTCAATGTCCAAAGCAGTTGAGAATATTTTCAAAGGCAAAAAATAGTCCAAGAAGGCAAGAATAACTCTCAAGTCTCAAATGATAAAATGTGAACAGCCAAACAGAGCAGTGGAGCACAATGAGAAAATGCAAACATCTAAACAGAGCAGAGCAGAGGTGTTGAAAATCCAAACCTTTGAAGTCGGCGTCTGTTACGACAATCGAAGTCGGCGTCGTCTCTTCTTCGGTGTTTCTTCTCCGTCTTCGACAATGACGCAAAGCAGAGGCTTCGACAAACCCTAGTGTCTCTTCTTTGTCTTCGTCTCTTCGATGTGTAGAGGAGACATAATAGAGTCATTTCTGCGAAGTTTGAACAAGACAAACCCTAGCGGCCTCTTCGTCTTGGTCTTCGATGCGCAGAAAGAAGGAGAAACAGAGAAGTCAAAATGAGAAGTGACGCGTCGAATTCGAATAGATAGACGCTAAGATTGATTAAATGGTAAGTTTTTTGAGAGATTAGAAATCGCACGATACAGTGCGTCTCGCGGAATCGCGATACGAGTGTACGATACGTTGTCGTATTCTACGATTTGTGGTCCAGAACGATACGACAAGCAATTCGTATAGCTTTCGCTCCGATACGATCCGTATTGTACGATACGTATCACGTATCGTACGATTTCGATTGCGCTGTGTAGGACCAATAGGTGAAAAGAAGAGGAATTAGGGATTAGAAAGAAGAAGAAATAATAGGGGAGAAGATAGAGAGGGGAGGGAGGAGCACTGTCACGACCCATTTTAAAACATGGCGTCTGTGACCGGCCAGTGAGTCAAAACCCACCAAAGGCCTCTTTATCTTTCCTTAACATTCTTCATTTATTCAAAGTTATGACCATTGAAAAGAAATAAGACTTATTTAAATATAACTAAATGCAAAAATAAATTTATTGAAAATATTCCCAATTGAAAATTCTTCAACATAAATCCCCAGAGCATTAACTATGAAAATAATATTCTACATAAGAGTTTATTCTAAAAATAGAAGAAAACAAATGGCAATTACAAGATATGAAAAAGACTTGAACTTCTTGTTCTCCAAAAACTGAAATCTCCACGCTTTCAAGAGTCACCTGAAATTGTTTAACATCCATTAGCAATGCTAGTGTGAATTCAATGATTTCTGAATTATTAATTATGTCACAGTGCTAGAATAATATATATTAAACGGTTTACCAGAATTTAGTAGGGAGCGACCCCACATTTAACACAGTGGACATGATTATTCCTTAAGTCACCTGACCGTGACCCCACCCTTATTGCCTCGCCTCGCTGGTACGCTTAACGTCCCCCAGCGGCTAGGACGCCGTTTAACCCATCATTCTATCATTTATTTATATAATTCATTCATCATTTCTGTTCATTCATATCATTTCATTCATTTATTCGTCATTTTCAGCATTCACGTGAAATAAAAACTAATTTAGATATCAGAGACTCACCTGATCTAGCAGAAATTAATTTGTGATTCTTCAAAACTCCAAATCTAAAAGTACAGAACAATATTTTAGTTATTCAATTTTTACTTTTAAATTTTGTCATTAAAACTGTATTGTTATTTAATAAAGTATATTTATAATTATAAGGTTCTAATTTAAATTATTGTTACAAAACTTATTTCTTTAAGTTTATTTGTTTTGAAAATATTTTTCTTTTAATTTTAATTTAATGAAAATCTTACAATTTAACTTGTTTAAATTTTAACTCGAGTCCATAAAAATATATTTATATTTTTGGTAAAACCTTTCTAATTTATCTTAATTTTTAATTTGGAAAAATTCTATTTGTTTTTCTTAAATAATTTCATTCTAAAAATCTTGTCAACAAAATTTCATAAGGTTTAATTATTGTACTTTATTTTTAAGATTGCATTAAAATTACTATTTTATTAATTACAGTGACAAAAATAATATCTTAATTGCTCATTTTTCTTAACTAATATTATTTTATTACATTAAGAACAACTAAATAAATTAGTAAAATATTCATTTTCAATGAATTTTTAATCATTATTATTCTTTTAAAATTATTTTCATTTTTAATTTAAAAATCTTGTTTTCATAAAAAAAAATTTGAACTTTTAAAACTTTTAGTATATTATTATTATTATTATTTTTTCAACTAATTAAACTCTATATTATTATTATTATTACAAAATAACATCTTAATAATAAATTAGTTTAAAACATTACAAACAGAAACTAAACTATAAGCCCAAACATGACTAACCAAACGAGGCTTAACAAAACTAACCCAAACCTCAAACAGAGGTTCAGCACACGTTGAACCAAACAGGGGCAAAACCCAAACCGCGACCGAACCCAAAACATGGGGTTTTAGGGCTCGCCGGAGGTGCCGATGGCGCCGACGGGGGTCGCCGGTGGCTTCCGGTGGTGGCGGGAGGAGGTTCCGACAGGTGGAGAGGGAGAGAGAAATCGGGGAGAGAGAGAGATGCGAACCAGGGGGAGAGAAGGGTGGACAGCGGCGGCAGGGGGTGGTGTCGATGGTCGGCGGCGGCTTCTGGGGTGGCGTCGGCGGTCGTCGGCGACGTCTGGGGTGGCGTCGACGGTGGTTGGCGTCGATGGAGGCTAGAGGAGGTGTCGGGGCCAAGCTAGTCGGTACACACTTCTCTCTTTCTCTCTGTTTCTCTCTCTTGCTTGCACAGAAAAGCTCCAACCCCTTTGCTATAATTACACACTACACGCTCCACCCAACCCTATTTTTGGTTACGAAATAAAAATTTTTCCATCACGATCCTCTATCAACGCCCCTTGATTGGATAATTTTTCCATTTAACGCCAATACAAAAATCAATCAGCTTCCTTCCTTATAAATTTTCAGTCAAAGATTTTGTATATATATATATATATATTGGTATACAATATCATTATTTTTAATTAATTAATTTATTTTTATTATATTATTATTCTTTTATTTTATTTTATTTTATTTTTTTCAGGATATTACAAGCAGCTTCTTCTTGAGGAAATCAAAGGCAGCAACCTACCTTACACCTATAGACAAAGCATGCTTGAGCAGGGCACAAGGCTGGCTGGTGCGCAAAGTCAAATTTTATATAATTTAATCAAATTAATAAAAGACCCTTTTATTTATAAGCCTAAACTCTAATTAAAAATAGAAATTTGAATCCTTAACTAAAGGAAATAAAATCATATAATATCCTAAATTACTGGAAACGGAAATAATATCTAAATAATATAATATCTAAATGAAATAATATAATATAACTTAATATCTAAATAATATAATATCTTATTAATATAAGAAAAATGAATAAAATCTAAGAATATAATGCCATATATTGTCCGCATCAAGTGGGCTCTATGGGTTTTTCTTTCTTTCTTTTTTTACTTTTTCCCCCCTGGTGACAGCTATGTCATGGAAGTTTAACATGAAATATATGGTATATTTGTGGCATTTCTTTATTGACAATGTGTTAATTATACTGACGATATTCACGTTGAAATTGACCTTGATTTCATTCCAGGTGATCTCTGAAATTCAGAATCCAATCCATGTGGAAATGAATGGTGTGTTATCTGGAAAGAGAGGTATGATCTGTGAAAGTGTTTGTTTGGAGTTTAAGGAGTTAGTGTCAATGTGCGGGGGGCCAAACGAGAAATCAAGAGCTGGTCACTTACTGAAATGCCTCATGTGAGTTAATTTTTTTTTCTTTTCTAACCAGTTTTCCTTTTATTACAACAAATAAGTTTAATTTGATTATTTTCTTTGGGATGATTTAACATTTACGACTATTAAACGTTGACTGGGTGAGACAACCTGATTGAATTTAACTCTGCTTTGGTCATAATCAGCGAGTTGTTTCTGACAATGCTGTTTCCTTTCCATTTACATCGGAGGGTAGAACAGTTGGTTTTCATTTGTGAATGTCTATCATAAATACTTGTTTTCAGTGAAGGTTGGGAATGTAAATGATAGAAATTAGAATTATGCATATTTTGGTTATGGATCTATGTCATTTATCATAACATACCTATTTCTCGTTTAGGGGGGTGGTTGCAGTCTTCATGTCCTAGTGATTATCATATTTTGTACAAAAAGCATCTAACTCTTCTAGTTTCTTCAATTAATTGGTGAGCATAGAGTCACAGTTCTCTTTCCTAATCTTCAGCAAATATCGGTAACTTTCCCTCCCTCGTTCCCTCTCTTTATATCTCTGTTTGTGTGAAGAAACAATTCAGTCCAAAAACAGAGTATAGTAGACCACACATAGCATCTATAATTATGAGTAGTGCTATGATTTCTCATTTGACTTTAAGCTATGAATCCACATAGCATCTAAATGTGGAAGTTCTCTCTGGAACATGAACCTCCTTGGACCTAATTTAGACCATAGAAAATACTTATTTCAAAATGGTTGAATTTCCAATGTGGCAACAAGATAAAATTGTTATCATTAATGTGGCAACAAGATAAAATTGTTATCATTTTCAAAGTTTTGATCACATATTGTTCCCTAAGCTTTTCCGAACCATGGGGTATTTTCAAGGCAGTATATCTTAAATTCCTTTTAGGACTGACCTTCCTGATGAGACTCCCTTGATAGCAGAATTGTTTCCCTACACTTTTCTTCTCTTTTTAAGCCAAGTGCTTTATTTGTAAAGCCAAAATTCGTCAGTTTCTGGCTTGTCCTGGACTTCGGTAATACTTCAGTGAATACGTACTTATTCAAAATGATTAGGATTTCAATTTGGCAACAAGAGAAAACCATTACTCGGTGGATCCTGTAGCATTTCCTTGAATTTTCCCAGCATTGAGGTATGGTTTGAGAATTGAATCTTAAATTCTTTCTAGGTGGGTTACATTCTCGAGACTCCCTTCATGGAAGTATCACTTTGCTGCCATTTTCTTCAAATTTTTTTTAGAAAGTAGTGTTCTATTGCCAATGTCCAAATTCCTTGGTTTCTAGCTCCTTGTCTTTTTAATCGACCAAGACACATTTAATTTTAGCATTTTCGTTAAACAAGATTATTGTGTGACAGGAGAGTTCAGTTTTTAATTACTAGATTGATTCTAAAATGTCCTTTTCTTTCAGGTTAACTTAGGGCTATAAGGCACCTTCCAAGGTGAAAGTCTTTTGTTTGGAGAGATGGTTGTTCCTGTCAAAGCAACTACCTTTAATGTGCTTGAGCAACAAATGCCTTATAAAGTGCTTATCGAAAAAATATAATATAAACAACAGAAAACAAAGCCTTGTAAAGCTCTTTTTGCAAACATGTTCATGTCTCTAGTTAATCCATTTCGTAAGATTTGTTTCATAGAGTTCGTTTCATGTACACCTTTTCAAGGGAAAAACTCTCCATGCTAGAAGGGTATTTGAATATTTTTCAGAATTTAGAGAAAAAGGGATTTCAAGCCACTACTTGTTTTTTTTCATTCCTTTTTTTGACTGTTCTTGTTTTTTGTTTTTTCTTTAATATTAGAACAAGATATGCAAGAATAGCTCTATTTGGGTCAGGTTTCAAGTTTTCCTTTAAGGCTCTTTACAACAAAAGAATGTTAAGGATTCCTCACATCTCATGCTGTAAGGTCCACCTGTGGCGATGTAGCACAAGGCCTAACAAAGATTGCCCTCCAATCAAATATGGTGGGCTAGGGCTATTACCTTAAAGATTTATTAGAGAGACAAGATTAGGGATAAATGAAGAATATTGACTTGAATTTAGCTAGGTTAAGGGTTGTTTATGGTTAGAAATAAAAAAGGTTAACTTGCTGCATTTTTCTTGCTGCATTTGGCTAAGGTAGAGGGCTTTTTCTTTGATACTGGTTTAACTAGGAATTGAGGTTTAAGAATCAGAGCGCTAAGGCTGTGAATAATTATTAAGGGTTTTAGAAAGAGTTAATGTCACAAATAAATGGAAATTACATAAAGAAGAAGAAGAAGAATGGCACCCAACTCAAATCAACTCAACAAGATTTTTTCTTCTAATTTGTTCTATTGCAAGACATATCCTTAGTAAAGTTTTTGAGATCTTCATCTCATTTCTTATCGCCTCCACTCCGGTTCTCCGTGGTTTCTGTCTATTTCTTTTATCGCCCTCCACGTGGATCACATTTCCATCCTTGCATGTCTCAAGCTCTACCCACCCCTAAAGGTTTAGGATCGAGGTCTACCAGTAGTCATAAACTACCTAAGGCCTTTCATCCATTACTTGTAGCCCTCTTAGGAATAATTAAGGGGTAAAAAGCATAATACAATGGAAGCTTAATCATTGAACCTGTAACTTGGTTTCATTTCTCATTATAAATATACAATCCCAATTTTATTTTCATCAGAGCTGTGCATAAATTATATACTAGTTAGTAGTCTGCGGGCAAGGCCCACGATCTACGCCCAATATATTTATAGTTAAAAAAAGCATAATTTATAAAAAAGTGTTATTTGTAATGAAATTTAATTGTTGTATATAATTTTGTATGAAATTTAAAAGGCATTGGTTAAACGAAATAGAGAGAGAAAGCCCCTTCCAAACAGCAATTGTCAACCTCAAGTTTTGAATTTGAATTAATCTTAGTCTTTATTTTAAAATGTATTGGGAATGTATAACATATTTTAAAAAATGTGAGTTTCAGGCCATAGGCTCAACTTTTTTTTTCTTTTCAAAATGTGTTAGAAGAAAAAGAACACATTTTGAAAATCATAAACCATTTTATATATAGACTTTAGTTATGTAGGTCATTCTTAGACACTTTTAAAAAGTATGAGCTATTTTATTATGTAGATATTTATATATGTAAATTTATGTGTACAGAGAAAAAGAGTGCTACATGAGAAAATTTAGTGAATATTTTTAGAAAGTATGAATTATTCTATTAAAAAAAATTCAGTACACACTATATTTTTAGATTGTATGATACGTACTTTATAAATTCTATCATACAGATTCATTACTAATTCATCTAGATTTATAATTAAAAGTACATACAGATTCATAAATAGACAATTACAAAAACTTATTAAATTTAACCATAAAAATTCATAATAAGTCAAAAAAAAATTATATTTTACATTATTTAATTTATTTTTTAGTTTCTTTTATCGAGATGCTATAAATATAAAAGGGAGTCCGGTGTACGAAGTAGTTCGGGGAGGGGGCGGACCACGATGGGTTTGTTGTACGCAGTTTTAACTTGCATTCGTAAGAGGCTGTTTCCACGCCTCGAACCCGAAACGCTATAATTATGAGGTAAAAAACTGAGTTGACTTGTTATGAATATGATTTAGAAAATTAAGTAAAATGAAAGCTCGGTGTTTTCAATTGATGTCGAGTGAATGTTATTGTTAAAAGTTATATTAATTTTTAAAAAATCATATGTGAAATATTGGTGTTGATGTGTGCTTGATTGATAGTTTATAGGAAGAAGAGTACAAACAATAATTAATAGAGAAAGAAAAGAGACAAGAATAAAAGAATCAACTACATTCGTAATCACTTTTACATTTGCAGGAATTGTTTACTTTTCAACTCTTTTATTTATTTTTGCATTTTGAAAAGAAAATAAACTAAAATTGTACTAATACACTTAAAATCCTAAAACTAAGAAAAGAAAAAATAGATAAGCAAAAATACCTAAAAAAAGGAAATCACGATAGCATTAAATTTTAAATATAATAAAAATACGAACTGTACAAAAAATACAAAGGACATAAAAAATACAAGAGAGACCAAAAGTACAAAGTGACAATCGAAAGAAATCAGAAAATTGTAATTAATGGAAAGATAATAAAAAAACATCCATTAATTGCAGCGAAAAACATTTAGCACGATAGAAACAACGTTTTATCATAAAGTTTAATTTTTATGAGTGTATCTCATTCTTATCTCGATGATCTGAACCGTTTATCTTATAGAGCATATCGAGAAAATTATCCATGTAAAAAGAATATATTGATTAGATATCTATAGATATAGTGTCTTAAAATATTTAATTTAATGATATATGTTGTTTTAAGAATAAACCGTTTATTTTATTTAAAAAACGTATGTTGAAATCAATTAGTTATTGATACCCGATCAATATACTATTTTACATGGATGATCTTCTCAAGAATTTCTATAAAATGAATGGTACGATCATCAGAATAAACTCGACTTGTATCTGCAAATTTAGAATAATTTTTTTTGACTAAATCCTAAAGCTTGAGATTGCCAAGACGAAAAGTAAGGACGAAAACTCTTTTATA